>AP027113.1:31815083-31948977 GCA_028142955.1 Pinctada fucata | reverse complement strand
AGGAAAAGAAACTACAAACAAACGCGACCTCCCAGCACCCCGAATGACGTAGAAATACGTAAAAACCGTAGTGCAACAAACACAGACGAGGAGGAGGAAAAGGAATGCAAATCGTACACCAAGTGAGGAAATAAGAGAATATAACAAAAATAAAATTGGCTTTTTTTTTTCACAATTTCCTTTTGCCATTTTTTTCACAATTCTCATTTGGCTTTTTTTTTTTCACAATTTCCATTTGCTTTTTTCACAACTTCCATTTGGCATTTTTTTTTTCACAATTCCATCAATCGCATAATTCACAACTGATTTCAGATGGATTGGGTTTTTTTTTGAAGATTCTAAAACATAGCATTTGTTGAATGTTACAGATATGATTTTAGGTAAATAAAGATTCCTTTAGTGCAGTTGTCAGAACATGTCATTAGCCTGCATCAAACGATTTGGCATAGTGTCATTAATGTGCACAAATTCTGTAAATCTGAAGCAATTAACACTAATTGGTCATGAAAAAGAGTCTTTTTGAGACAAAACATTTATTTCTTCATTCTTTACAATTATAGTTTCAACAAAAAGGCGCTTTAATCATAAAAGGCCAGATTTAAGTCTCACTTTTTCCACACAAAATAAGACGACCCAAAAACTGTCAACGCCAAATGAAGAACTGACTGTGGCATAAAATATGCAGCATTGTTTGTTGGGGGTTTTTTTTTTGAAAGGGGAGGGGGGGGGGTAATGGTCACTACGATCTCAACATATCGTACGACTAAGTAAATAATTCAACCTTTTTTTCAAGTATCTAAAGATTATTATCGGAACCAAGCCTTTCACGCACCAAAGATTTACAACATGATCAGACAGATTTACACATCCCAACAACCAAATGAATATTGACCTTGAATAAGTGACCTTGACATTGATGGTTACTTTGGCATTGTTTGTCTTACAGACTGTAGTCAAGCTTGACCATCACTTTCAAATATTTCGTTTGTATACATTCTTCTGGATTTCTGGTAGCGAAATATTCAAATATCAACGAAAATTAGAAATAGAACGATTTTGGTGAATATTTATCTTCCCTTTATTTAAATTTCTTCATTTATAGATTGTATATTCCAGAATGCTTTTGCGTGATTATTAGGTTCTTGTGATCGTAAATGGGCGGATCCAGCTATTTTAAATTATGAGAGAATCAATTCTTGGAGTCTGTTAATCGTGGCGGGGGCGGGGGGGTGTCAAACAAAGGAGGACTTCCTTCTCCCCCAAATTGATGAAAACGAATTTGTGTAAAACTAATTCCGCGAAGCCACTTTCTGGATCCGCCAATGTCGTAACACATTCAAATCGGGGGCGTATTCAGAAAAATGTCGGAGGTATAAATAACAAAATGTTCTTGCGATGTGCACTGAAACGTCAAGTTTGCCTATGTAACTTGAGCAACGCCCAAAGCTATGTGTCACGACAGGTTTTGATACGGCCCTCGAGATCAAACAAAATTCAAATACCTTCGACAAATACAAATCTATATTTATCTCGCCAGGTAATAATTCCTCTCAAATTATGTCATTTAGTTGCTAAAAATAGACCGTGGACTTGCGTGATTGTTTGCTACGGGCCAATAGACAAACACTCGGCAGTATATTATTTCTATGTATGTCTTTGTAAAGAGCAAGGGGCTATCTCAAAATTTGCATTTCATTCGACTCGAAATTATCAAGTTTCGAAATTATATGAAAAATATTGAAATTAATCCCTAATAAAGTGAGGTAGCATCGTCTAATTCAAAGTCGAAGAGAAAAAAAGGGGGGGGGGGGGGGGGCGGCTCAGATCAGGGGGTAGAAGAAAGGAATTGTTTAAGGATTATATTCAGCTGGTCAAAATATTGAAATCATACTGTCCGAATTACCCCACAACCTCGATCTTGCAGTGTAAGCCTAATCCCGCGATGTCACAGTTTGGATTAGGTATTTACTAAGAATGTATTTATGAATTCTCACTCTCTCTCAAAAGAGTACAGAATCACAATCTTGTATTCATATAACCTCTTAAATCAACAAGTAAATTTGCACAAGCTGCCGTGGGTATCTCGAGTTTTAAATATGAATGCAAGCTCCAAGATCAATATTATGCCTAGTCCTCTATATTCCTTACCCAAGCAGTGGATATATTCTATTCCAAAGCTCGTGCCTCGGCTAATTAGTATTGGGTTACCCTATATGGTATGGTACAGGGAATAAGATCTTACAGTATATAATAATAACAGCCAAACACCTTCCACAAGCAATCGGAAGCCTGTGGAACTCGAATTACAAAGAAATGGCAGGATTCATTTATCATTAGGATTGTTTTAGTTTCCATTTTTACTTTCGCTGTGACATAAGCAGATATACAGACGGACTGACGGACGATGATTCGATGATATCAGAATTCTAAAACTAAAGTAAAAAATATCGCTAACGATATTGCAAAATATGATAAACTCTTGCATGCATCATGTTTGACAAAATTTCTAAAAATGAATATAATTATTGCATTAACACAAAGGCTTTCGAGTATATTGTACTGAGAAGTGTGTTGAGTTGTTTGTAGGCTTAATTAACATTCATAAAGACAGAGTAAATTCCGAAGTTCAGATGAAGAATGCACCGACTATCAAGCTACACATGGTTCGCCTATGCAATTAATTCATTGTTTGTAATGCAATTTTGCAGCTTTTGCTTATTGTACATAGACAAAGAGAGCTTTCCCCGAAAACCACATTAAAGCTAAATGCTTAAAGAACATACTTAGTCTTAGAGAAATGAGAATCCAACAATACCAAGAATAATCCGATCCCCTCAAGTTATAAGTTAAAGATCAACAGAGACAACTGTAGCTCTAAAGCACATTCATGATTTTAATGTCTATAATTAATTCTATCTGTATCCATGGTATCAGGGTAAATGTCAAGGTCACAATTAAAATCAATGTTTAAAATAATGTATACGATGTATTAATGGCTATAAAGACCGTGAGTGATCTAACAATCTCAAAGGTCAGTCTCACCGTTCTTCAGTTACATGTTTATCAAAGACATGAAGAAAAGCAAAATGTGTTTCGAGAATATGTCAAGGTCGAGAGGATAACCTTTGTCCTTGAGTGAGAGAACACTCGCAAAGAAAGGCCAGACTGCCTATTGTCTGATTTAAATCCCGAGTAAAAACAAAATGTTCGAGTGTCAAGGTCGCGAGAATGACCTTGACTAACCCAGAAATCACAAAAGCCAGTTCGCACGTTTTCTTCGGTTATGATAATGTTCGGTTATGATATAGACTATGCCAAGGTCACAAGAATGACATTGAACGACCCAATGTTCTTCGCTTATAATAATAGAATAGAGGCAGAAGAGAATATAAATAGAAGTCTACTTACGGGCGGATATTCAAAGTCCGGCTGGCTGGCAACATCCTGCATGTAGTCTACACGGGATTGGTTCTCTGGATTTTCTAATGGTACAGGGGGGTTCAGAGTGCTCATGGCACCAGTGATAGTCTGTAACGATATATGATAAAACAGTTATAACATTGCTGTAAAAGACGAAAACATTTTTGTTGGTCCCAAAAATTGAAGATTCACAAAGTGTTAGATGAGGTAGGTCAGAACTTGACTGTTGCCATTCGATTTCTGACCCAGTATTTGTCTTGTAAGCTGCTTTTCGATAAATCATGAATTGTTATGATAACCCTCGCTAGCCCCCCCCCCCCTACTTTATACATTTTATAGGTACCCTTGCCAAGGTGACGGATTAAAGACAACTGGGAGAAAAAAAATCACTGACAGTCTGTAAGAAAGGGACTCTGTGCAGTTTTGAGACTCTACTATGGCCACGAGACAGACAAACAGACGTCTTTTTCAGTTTCGACTGGACCGTGCTGCAGAGTTCATAGATCAAGATCACTCTTGATCACTCTTGAATATGTAAAAGTTGCTCATTCCCTCCCAAATTTTCGTACATTCGTACGTGTAATTTTATCAAAATAAAGTCTGACCCCCCTCTTTTCTCCAACAAAAATATTTGTGTATTATGTGCAATCAAACAGGCCAAATACTACAGTATGTCCCAGACAATTTCAATCAGATTTTCGAGATAAATCGGTAAAGTATTGAGATCATATTGAACTAGACTATTTGAAAACTTGTATTAAAGAATCATCCTTAAGTTTTAGTCTGGATAATTCAATTTTCATACAACAATTAAGGAGCACGTAAAATAAAATGCACTCGTGTTACTCTCGTGATATTCATATTCAAAGAACACTTGACATCATGTCTTGCTATAAATATAGGTTTTCTTTCGACGTTGGTTGTGATGATGCATAAATTTTACTAAAAATTCAAACCCCACCTTTACCCATATAATGGAAATAGAACGTCTAATACTAGTAGCTCAACTTTGACACACTTTCCCCTCTTCCCTCTCATTGAATTAAATTGAGGGGCTTTCTTTTTGTCTCAATACTAAATGTAAATAGATAACTGAAGTCTCGAAGATGCTCCGTTTCCACGACTGCAATAAGGCATCAAACAATGAAAACAATGCGCACAAACTTGTGCAGATTCAGAAAAGAAGAGAATGACAATCGTGGCAGTAAAGACTCATGGAATGACAAATTTTCCTGTGGCCTGGACCCTCCTCCTTTGACGGGTTTGGAAATTTTGGATCCTCCTTCCTTCTAGGAACCAATCTGATTAAATCCACATCCCACCCTCCTTTTTACTAGGAGAAAGTGGGAACTCTAATCAGACTGACTGGGAACAACTGACAAGATCATGGAATCTATCCGAGGACGAAACATTTCTGGATCGGCCCAAAGAAAATTTAGTGATACACAATGACCACGTAACTTTTTGCGGGTTACCTCAGGTGAAACGTGAGGTACATTGCTTTGATGTGACAAGAGTTGCAATTAGCCAAAGACCGACAACAACTTCCTATTTTGAAACATAAATCAACATTTTGATAGATTTCAACTGCGCGAGAAATCCATTTTCGACGACTTTATGCATGTCTGATCTATAATTACACGTAACTCATTCAGGAAGACTTAAGACCTTTGAAACATCAAACAGAAATTCAAATGTAACAACTTAATAAGTGCTCAATCTGTGCAAAAAAAAGTTCTAACAAGAAAGCACTTAACCGTCTTCTTTTACAAATTGGAGAAAATGGACAGAACTCTGTCGCAAAGTACTAACAGCTTCACATTTGTTAATTTAAGGTAGATTGTACCTCTGGTCCAAAATTGGGGAAAATTATGCATGGATACCCTTTTTTCATATTATTGCGAATTGGGTAAAGCTTATACAGGTTTCAAATATATTTTTGGTTTAAAAAAATGTTTCTGCAATGTGAAAAATGTGAATTTTTGGATTTTTCCAACGGGTGTAATGTTAGAGTTAGGGTCATTCGAATTTATAGACGATAAAGATATCCCTACAATCTAGGGTCTAGGTTTAAAGATGAAAAGCACGAAAATTCCAAAAAAAAGTTCCTTCACTTTTTTCCCTTTTCTTTACTTCACGGCCATTTTAGCCATGATTTTGGGAAAGAAAGGGGGGGGGCGATCATATCTGCAGGCAGCTGGGATCATAGGGAGAATATAAGCTTTCATGGCCAGAGGTACGGTACTACCTTAATGTCAAGAAAGCATTTCACTGGCAGTAGGATTGGAACACTTCTTTCCATATGCATCAAACTGTTCATATACATGTACAGTCATTATATGTTGATGTATGCCAACATGTTTGGTGAAAATCAGTTGAGCGACTGTCTTCGACGTTTAGACTACCGAGAGTCAAGATGATTCAAATCTTTTATGTCATCAGCCCAATAAAAAAGTATATCTTGTGTAGAAAAGAAAAGTGTATACCACCCTTTTCCTGTCGCCAATATTAAGACTCGGTGATGCATGTGAATATTATACAATATTAGAACATTACTTCCTTACGGTCCTTATTAATGGGGGGGGGGGGGGTTAATAGTTCACAATTTGTATTAAATATGGGGGGGGGGGTTAATAGTTTGTACAATTTTCCTCCGATCAACCACACAACAACACCTAAATGACAAGACTTCTACCCTATTGTGCCCGAGATGCCTAAATCTATTAAATAAATACATTTTTTCATCAGAAAGACAGAAGTTTTGTTACATGTATGCAAGACCAAAAGTACACTGGCCTATCAATTTCTGATATGACATAACAATATTGAATGTTGACCAATCACACGTCATTGTTGATAATAGAAAAGAGACGACACTTGGAAACAAATGCCATCTCGCACGTCTTTGTCACAGAATTGATGCTCATGTAGGTTGGAATGACACATTTTCTAGATAATTTTACATAACCCCACACGTGTAGATTCATTGGCTGAAAGTGAAAGTAAAATGACTGTTTCATAACTGTTAATCATCCAATCCTGATTCCTGGAAAACTGGGAATATTTTTATTCCCATTTAGCAGAATGATGTCTTAATGTATTCCCCATTTAGCAGACCCAGGTCCAAATCATTTTTATCAATTTGACCGAACTTGAGCAACACTCGAAGTATGGATAATTCAGGATAAATATTTCAATTGAATTCCTTATCAAAAGACTTTATGTTTTCGTAACGAAAGAATTGACCTGTAAATCCTGACCTTACTATTTTGCTTTCTGTAGAGAAATTAACACTGTGTATTGCATGCTCAATGAAAATCTTTAATTCCTCACGTGTATTCAGTATGAAAAGCATATCTACAGTTGAGTTTACTTTAGTTCTTGTGGCCTTGTCCCTGAAATTTGACCTCTAGTTTACCGATATGAAAGACACAAAGCAGCTGAGCCTCAATACTTATGTGCACTTCTAATGAAAAGGCCTTTCTAATCACAGGGATTTATCGCGCTTCCCGTGTGCTCTTTTTACTATGGATTAATACGTTTAGATAATCCATAGAAAATTTAGCATTCGGGAAGCGTGATAAATCCCTGTGTTTCTAATGATAAAAAAATATTGCATTGTCCCGATTCCTTATCCTCTCCCTTAAGTAACCCTAGGACCGACAAGAACCAAACCTGTCACATTCAACTATCACAGTCTTAGCATTGTTTCCATCAACATGATCAAGGCTGAGTATAAAAACCTTCATATTGTTTCAAATAATGAAAAAATCAAAACCTTCACATTGTTTGTTCCTATACTGAAAGTACCAAAACCTTCACATTTTCCTGTACTGAAAGTACCAACATCTTGCCATCTTCACATTGTTCCTGTACTGAAAGAACAAAAACCTTCACATTGTTCCTATACGGAAAATTCTAAAACATTCAGTTTGTTTCCAGTACTAAAAGTAACAAAACCTTCACATTGTTCCTGTACTGAAAGTACCAACACCTTCACACTGTTCCTGTACTGAAAGTCAAAACACCTTCAGTTTGTTTCTAGTACATGTACTGAAAGTACTAAAACCTTTACATTGCTCCTGTACTGAAAGTACGAAAATGTTCAAATTGTTCCAGAACTGTAAGTACCTAATCCTTGATATTTTCTCCAGTACTTAAAAGTAGCAATACCTTCATATTGTTTTGAGTACTGAATCACAGCCTTCACATTGTGTCCAGCTTATAAAGAACCATAACTTTCACAAAGTACTTTCTCCAGTACTGAAAAGCACCAAAGTACAAAACTGAAAAGTACCAAAATTTAACCTTGTTTGAACAAGTTGTTTCAAGTACTAAAAGTGTCAAAGCCTTCACAATGTTTCCAATCTGAGGGTACCAAAACCTTCAAAATAAATGTTTCCAGTACTAAGAGTACCAAAACATTCACATTGTTTTCAGTGCTAACATCACAGCATGTACCAAGATCCAACGACCTTTGCCATTTTTAAGGCTTTAAAGGCTTTAAATTTTCCAAGATGTAAGTACATGTATTGACAAGACTCTATAGACCTCAAGATGATATTGGAAAGCCAAAGATGTTCATAGAGCTCAAGATACTGAATTTCGAAAGTCCTTTGCATCGTTCAAATTACTGACAAGACCTTCACAATTTTCAAAATATTGACAAACACAGTCTTCACAAAAACCCACAAACCCAAGGCCTGGGGCTACCTGAAACTCTGCCTAGAGAGTAGAAATTGTCTTACAACTTATAGTATTTTTCTTCTGAATAGTTGTTCAAAGAAGTTTATTTATTTTAAAGCCTTCGCAATGCTTAAGATATTGACATAACCTTCACAATGCTCAAGATATTAACAAAACTTCACAATATTCAAAATGTTGACAAGTCTTCAAAATATTTACAAAATTTCGCAATACTCAACATATTGACAAAACTTCACAATATTCAACATGTTCAAGATAATGACAAAACCTTCACAATGTTCAAGATATTGACAAAACCTTCACAATGTTCAAAATATTGACAAAACCTTCACAATGTTCAAGATATTGACAAAACCTTCACAATGACGTTCAAAATATTGACAAAACCTTCTGAATGTTCAAGATATTTGCAATGTTTGTGATACTGACAAGACCTTCACAATGTTTGATGTTTGAGATACTGGCAAGACCCTCAAAATGTTCAAGAAATTTGCAAAACCTTCATCAGGATCAAATGTTGACAAGAATTTTCTTTAAGTATTTTAAGAATACTGACAAGATGGACCTTCACAGTATTCAAAATGTTGACAAGACCTTCACAATGTTCAAGATATTGACAAGCCCTTCACAATGTCACGTGTAAGATACTGACAAGACCTTCACAATGCCTAAGATACTGAGTAACTGACAAGACCTTCACAATGCTCACGATGCTGACAAGACCTTCACAATATTCAAAATATTGACAAGACCTTCACAATGTGTAAAATACTGATAAGGCCTTCACAATGTGTAAGATACTAAGTAAACTGACAAGACCTTCACAATGTGTAAGATACAGAGTAAGCTGACAAGACCTCACAATGTTCAAGATACTGACAAGACCTTCACAATGTTCAAGATGTTGACAAGACCTTCACAATGTTCAAGACACTGACAAGACCTTCACAATGTTCAAGATACTGAAAAAACCTTCACAATGTTCAAGATACTGACAAGACCTTCACAATGTTCAAGATGTTGACAAGACCTCACAATGTTCAAGATACTGACAAGACCTTCACAATGTTCAAGATACTGACAAAACCTTCACAATGTTCAAGATACTGACAAGACCTTCACAATGTTCAAGATGCTGACAAGACCTTCACAATGATCACGATACTGACAAGATCTTCACTATGTTCAAGATGCTGACAAGACCTTCACAATGTTCAAGATACTGACAAGACCTTCACAATGTTCAAGACACTGACAAGACCTTCACAATGTTCAAGATGCTGACAAGACCTTCACAATGTTCAAGATACTGACAAGACCTTCACAATGTTCAAGACACTGACAAGACCTTCACAATGTTCAAGATGCTGACAAGACCTTCACAATGTTCAAGATACTGACAAGACCTTCACAATGTTCAAGATGCTGACAAGACCTTCACAATGTTCAAGATGCTGACAAGACCTTCACAATGTTCAAGATACTGATAAGACCTTCACAATGTTCAAGATACTGACAAGACCTTCACAATGTTCAAGATGCTGACAAGACCTTCACAATGTTCAAGATGCTGACAAGACCTTCACAATGTTCAAGATACTGATAAGACCTTCACAATGTGTAAGATACTGACATGACTTTCAATATGATCAATACACTGACAAGATACACACAAGACCTTCATGCTATTTGAAGTAATGATTGTACTGAACACTGCTTTCATTGCAGACAAGACCTTCAAAATTTACACTTCATTCAGAACTAACAACTTCATTTTTTTCTCTAGAAAGACTTGTAGACACATTTTTCACTTTTTAAATTTGTTTCATGAACAGAGAAGAGCAAATGTTCCTATTGTTCCAAAAATTGTAAAACATTTACTTAAGTCTGTAAGTCATCTTGTTGAGTTCAAATCCTGTCATGGGTATTTCACCTCACACAAGTATTCCACATTTTAATTTCCATTTTTCACTGTGGGTAATCTAGCAAAGCAGAACAATAGGTTTTTCTACAATTTCTTGTGATATAGATAATATATCACAAAAAGGGGAATGTGATGCAGTGTAAGGATGCCATAGCTATGAGTTTTATCCAAAATATGAGGATAATATCTTTTTATAAAGCTGAAAAAACGATCGGCGTGATTCATGTAGGTGAAAGTGAAAGTAGAACGCCGATCTTTTTTATGCTTTACTTAAAGCTAATACTCACCTTATTTTGGTTACAACTCATAGCTAAGACATTCTTACACTGTATCACATTCCCCTTTTTGTTATAAATGATCTAAATTGCACAAAAGTGTAGAAAAACCTATTGTTCTGCGTTGCGAGATTACCCACCGTTATTTTTGCATTTTTCAACAATATGCTTGATTCTACATTTTGTATCACAAATTTTTTACTGATTTTTAAATTATTTCATGTTCATGGTTGGAACTTTCTACTTCATTCATAGAACACAAACATCTCTTGCTGTGTGCTTGGCCTGAATGTGTGACCTCTTTTAAATTTCACCATATCTCTACTGCAGGTACTTGTTTATATGCTGCTTTGGTTTTCATTAAAACCTTCCAAACATGTGCAGAAAAAACAGACATCATTCTACATTGGGAATGGGGATAAATATCAGCTTCAAATTAGCCCTTTCAATGGCCCTGGGTCTGATACATTTCACATACACTGCTACCTTTTGAAGGCTTTATCAGACTTAGACTACTGTAAATTGCTTTATTTTCGTCAGTACTAGTTTTCGTCAATTCTTAAAAATGACAATTTCGTCAGTACGTAAATTTGTCATCCAAGGGTCCCTAAAATGTAAATTTGTCTGTTAAGATGCCAACTTAAAATTCACATAGGCCATTTGCGATTGTTTTCATTGTTTGTATAACAATTATTGGTAAACAAACAATTAGAGACATGTATACCACTTACACGTAGCTTGCTGTGAAAACATATCATTTTGTAATTGGTAATTTGGTACATTATATACTTTGTGTGCATATTCAGTTTTCATAGATTTATCATTTGTCTGTTGTAATAACTCCTAAGATTCAATTTTTCCTATCTACACTATATTTTGTCAGGAGTATTTATATTGGTCGGTACATAATTTCGTCAAGGGAAGCACTGACGAAAATGACGAAAATTGGTTCCTGACGAATAAAAACCAATTTACAGTACTATTTGGATACATCAGTGATCATAAGCATGTATAACTATAAGTATAGGCTGACTGGGGTCTACCTGACGTCTGTTTTACATGCATTTACTTTTGGAGAAAATTCAGTCTGCCCCAATCACCATCTACACCAGTACGTAAAACTAGGTATCCCCTCCCCCCTTTTTTTCCTGTTAAAACTTTTACCTGAAAATCAAAATTCTATTACTGTGCAGAGATAGCAAAAGATTCCATTGGGTGCAAATTGTATATGTCAGTCACAGGATACATGCATTTCAATTTAACAAATTCAGTGTACAGGACTGATTCAGTCACAAAGGTACAAGTAATTAGACCATACCCCAATTATCTGAATTTCCGTTCCAAACCTAGATTTTATAATTTGAAAGACCCGAAATGACATCATTTTGCGGATTTTTGAATTGTGACCTCACAAATGATAACAGGTACTTTGACGTTGTTTTCTTTATTTCCAAGGATTCAGTTAAGATCTGATGTTTGCCAAAATATGTCTTGTCGGGTCTTAGAAATAACTGGAAGATCGACTATTGTATACTTAATGAAATGTTATGGCATTTCGTCCTGTTAAAAGCGAGGGTTGTATCAAATTATAATGAGAATATTTTGTATTAGAAGAAATATGAACCTCTAGATTCTCGGATAAACCCTCCTCAGAAGCATATTCTTTACTGTGCAGTACAGAATAATATCGCAATTTTTTTTTTAATGTTAGCAGTTTGGTCCAAATATATCTACACAACTAATGCTGAAGATTTGCAACAAAATCTTGACAAAACCAGATCATATATATATAAATTGCATAATCCATTTCTTTATCAGAAAAATATATATCTTTGAGTCAGACTTGCCATGCTTGCTCACTGAAGTGTTCACTCATAATTTGCACTTTGTCTTTTCTTCTAAGATAATTCTGATTATTTATTCTGCATCAAAACTTTGACCCCCAAAACTTTATTTCTGTACCTCAAAACAACTCAATCTATATGATCAGTTCACATTTCAGTGTGATATATTGTCTTGATATCATATGAATGTGTATTACACTGTTTTGGTCGCCATATTACAAGATGGTGGACTTGAAAATCAATAGAAATTTCACCGCTCAGACTTACCAAGATTGCATCTCGTATGTTCTTTTTTATGTCTTCAATCTTTTGTTTTCTTTCACTGAAAGGAAACAGGAAGAGTTTAAGACCTATATTTCAAGAAACCAAAGGAAAGAGCCCCAAAATAACGGTAAATTAATGCAATACCCCCTCTTGAGAAAATTGCTTGCATAAATAATAGGGGTTCTTCTTTATTGAAACTGTAACATGGGGTATTCAGGGGTTGGATCTATTATTTTTTATTGTTACTTACTCTGGACCGAAGCCATTCACGTGCAAAATTCTCATCTGCTTTACAATCGTAGATTTACCCGATTCGCCGGCTCCTTCAAAAGAGAAACGAACATTTTATTATGGACGAGTTAACTTTCTTGAGGGGGGTGACAACATCGATTTAGAAACCAAATCCGCATTTTATCGCCACAAAACACCACCACTTACCTAACAAAAGAAGCCGATGTGTTGCTCGATACAACTGCTTATCCTTCTGCAGCTGTCTTTCAATTCTTTTATTCGCTTCCCTCGCTTTTTTGTCATCTTCATCGCCTGTGCCTCCCTTAGGCTTAAAACATCCCATAATGTAAGATAAGGACGTTATTTTGCCTGTTTTGTGTCGCACCACACCACGAAAAAGAGGGTCCCGGTGGTTCTCCCCCGGACTTTTATTCCCCAGATTCTCGGTATCGATAGATCCTACTATCCTCTTGCGTATAAACACGATTCAAAATCCATTTGAAACGCTTTTACACCCACAAATCCACATCAAACCATTAGTGTATTCCTCTCGCCTAGCCGACATTTCAGTATGACCATACGTCAATTTGACAGCACTGGGTGGGGTTACAAAGCATGATGGGTAGTATTGCAAATGAGATACGCATGTTTTGATGACGTCACAAGCAGGTGCGCGAAGTATTGCAAAATCTGCTCGATTATAATCCTATTTAACGAAAATTATTGTTTTTGCGTTTATCTAATTTCAAGGTTATTTAACATAAAGCTACTTCTATAAAGCTATTTTTAATATTCTGTCCTAGATAAAAAGTGTATTCTACACTGTACAGTAAGATGTTAACTAATTCATTTTTGTTTATTTTAAAATATCATAAAAATATTTAGACCTTTTAAAACCTGTTCTCTGCAATAATAAAACGTGAAATACTTTCCTTTCTTGAAATTCCATCTTGATGTCATATGAAAACGTTCCAATGAACATCGGGAATCCCCTTCTAAATTATAAAGTTTCTAAATTCTTTAACATCTTCGAAATAAATTTCGGTGCCCCCTCTATCTTCAAGGCCTGTATCATGTAATGTCCACGCGAAATAGTCCTATATGATGGCGGAACCCCCACTCCCTTGATCCTCCCGGCAAAACCGGTCCAACTTCGTCGGTAGCATTTTTGTGCAGCGCTCTTTCAGATAAAAATTGTTTCATGGAAATTTCTACGACAAAATTGGTGTTTTAGTTGAAAAAAGTGATCAATATATAATTTTTTGGTCGAAAATCACTGAAATATGTATATATATGTTATATGAATTATGACCAAGCCATAGTGAGGACGCAGAGTAACACTGAAAAAGTATTAGAATTAATGAGCATGTAAATATAATACCAGTGATAGATAAATGAATAAATATGAAAATGAATAAGTAAATAAATGAAAACGAAATAAAAAGGAGCGAATATGGGGTATTAAACGTGGATTTCAAGGTATATTTCTTCAGGAATTTAAATCTTCAGGAATTTAAACCTTAAAAATTAAGTTTTGATGGGGTGAGGGAGATACTTTTAACCTATTTACATCCAATCTTCAGTATTGTTCACATATATTTGCTCCCTCAACTTCACCTCGGCGGCAAAAAAAAAAAAAAATAAACAAATAAAAAACAAAACAAACAAACAAAACAAACAAAAAACAAACAAATAAAACCAAACAAAAACAAACCCGCCACTATATATAGTCATATTAATATCGTTATTTCTCATATTAATAAGATAAGTGTTATTATATATATTTTAATTCATAAAAGGCTACTTGCCGAAATTCATTTATAATGGCTGACAAAATGACGAAAAATGTCCGAGTTAGGCAATTTTTGCGCACTTTTTCATTGTTAGGTCACAATGGAAATTCAAAAGATGTTGACTCGGACATTTTTAGCTTTCTAACAAGATCGGAAAATGGTCTATTCACAGGAGCTCGATGCCAACGATCCACAAGGCCTCTACCTATAGAGAGATGTGAAGGGGCGGGTGTCATTGAGGGTTGTTGGCATCGAGCTCCTTTGGAATGTTTGTCGTACAACGCACTTACGCGCTCATTTTGAAAACGAGAAAAATATAATAAAACAATTGTTAGCACTTTGATTTGGTCGTATTATAGACCTTTGTAAATCATACTGACCTCGGTCAATATGATTTTCCCAGGTCTATAACCAGGTATCGACTTCATCAAAGTCCTATCATTGTATGATATGTGATAAAATACAGTAACTTGTTTTACAGTTTATATACGTTTTCTGGTCTTATAGATACTCTAACAGTATTTGATTTTAAATTCATTCTCTATTTTTTCTAGATAACAAAATACATGTAGATGTTTATGTATGAATTCTCCAGTGGACGTAAAAGAACTGCTTCTTAGTATGAGCTTCGGGATTAAACGCCATTTTCACAGAAGGTGTGTGTCGCTAAATAGATTTTAAGAGATAATGGTTAATCTTGAGCGAATCTAGAGGGGATCATGACTCCCCAGTAATTTACAAAAAAAAAAAAATTCTCGTTTTTATGTATATCTTAGTTCAAAATCATAGACTGGACACCCCATGACGATTTGGATAACCCCTTTGGACAGATCCGACCATGATATCAAATGTAAATTTTGCTTATACCAAAACTATGTACAGATACCATAAATTGGTTTATTTTGCCACGGACTAGTTCGAACCAATCAGAGAGCGTAAATCGCATCACGTGCTCACCGTCTAAATTTCTATAGACCGTCAGCAGTTCCGCCATTGACGTATAAGTAAATTCGCATGTAAAAGGAGTCGTGAAACGCCAATTTCTGCAACAAAAAACGGAAGTTTTGGTCCTCAAAACAAAAAGCTCTGTAGTCGGTCAGTAACAAACCTAATAACTAATATTTATGACAATTAATGATGGTGGAGATCGATAGAAGTATTTCGATTCCAAAAATTGTGATATACTGTTCAAAATCAGTAAAACATATGATAGTAATATCGCAAAATGATGTATTGATATAACAATTGTGGTATACCGAAATAAAAAAAAAAATCATATCACACATGAGAGCAATACCACTAAAAATGTTGTATTGCATGATATCACACATTCGTTATTGTTATATACTGAAATCAGAAAAACCATATCACACATGATAGTAATACCACGAAAAATGTTGTATTACATGATATCACACATTCGTTATTGTTATATACTGAAATCAGTAAAACCATATCACACATGATAGTAATACCACAGTAAATGTTGTATTGCATGATATCACTCATTCGTTATTGTTATATACTTAAATCAGTAAAACCATAACACACATGATAGTAATACCACAGAAAATGTTGTATTACATTATATCACACATTCGTTATTGTTATATACTGAAATGAGAAAAACAATATCACACATGATAGTAATACCACAAAAAATGTTGTATTACATGATATCACACATTCGTTATTGTTATATACTTAAACTGAAAAACCATATCACACATGATAGTAATACCACAAAAAATGTTGTATTACATGATATCACACATTCGTTATTGTTATATACTGAAATGAGAAAAACAATATCACCCATGATAGTAATACCACAAAAAATGTTGTATTACATGATATCACACATTCGTTATTGTTATATACTGAAATGAGAAAAACAATATCACACATGATAGTAATACCACAAAAAATGTTGTATTACATGATATCACACATTCGTAATTGTTATATACTTAAACTGAAAAACCATATCACACATGATAGTAATACCACAAAAAATGTTGTATTACATGATATCACACATTCGTTATTGTTATATACTGAAATGAGAAAAACAATATCACACATGATAGTAATACCACAAAAAATGTTGTATTACATGATATCACACATTCGTTATTGTTATATACTTAAACTGAAAAACCATATCACACATGATAGTAATACCACAAAAAATGTTGTATTACATGATATCACACATTCGTTATTGTTATATACTTAAACTGAAAAACCATATCACACATGATAGTAATACCACAGAAATGTTGTATTACATGTTATTGTATGAATGGAAAATATATCCATCGCTGATTGGCTGAAAACATGTCTGGAGCTTCGAAATATATCGCTATAACCACCTCCAGAGAGCTAAATTTAGAACAACTCTCATATTTCCCCCTGTATCTTTCTAAAATTAGTATTGTAGTTATGACGTTATAATAGTAGCGGCGTATTCGTATATTTCGCGCCATCAGAGAATACCTATACATTACTTACAGCAATGGATGCTATCAAGCTGATCGTTGTATTTCATGATCATACAATAAAACAATTAATTACATTGTGTTCAGTAGATATAGCAGTAAAGCAACCCTCAGCATATGTTATTCACCTCGGCCTGCGGCCTCGGTGAATAACATATCCTTCGGGTTGCTATACTGCTATATCTACCTCACACAAGGTAATTAATTGTATAATATCACACATTCGTTATTGTTATATACTGAATTCAGTAAAACCATATCACACATGATAGTAATACCACAGAAATGTTGTATTGCATGATATCACACATTCGTTATTGTTATATACTGAAATCAGTAAAACCATATCACACATGATAGTAATACCACAAAAAATGTTGTATTGCATGATATCACACATTCGTTATTGTTATATACTGAAATCAGTAAAACCATATCACACATGATAGTAATACCACGAAAAATGTTGTATTACATGATATCACACATTCGTTATTGTTATATACTTAATCAGAAAAACCATATCACACATGATAGTAATACTACAAAAAATGTTGTATTGCATGATATCACACGTTCGTTATTGTTATAAACTGAAATCAGAAAAACCATATCACACATGATAGTAATACCACAAAAAATGTTGTATTGCATGATATCACACGTTCGTTATACTGAAATCAGAAAAACCATATCACACATGATAGTAATACCACAAGAAAATGATGTATGAATATAACAAAATCGTTATTACGATATATTGAAATTATGTAAACCATATCACACATGATTGTATTACAACAAAAATGTTAGATTCAGATGAAATCACCAACTCGTTTTAATGTTAAACGTTTTCAAACTCAATAGCATAATTTTAGAACAGATAAATTTTCAGCATGGACCACACATGCATGTTTTGGGTTCTTAAGCCTAGTTAGTGATCCTAATTCTAAACAATGTAATATGGCCAAAAAGTTTGAAATTAATTATAGGATGAGTGGGATATGATGCTACAGGACCCACGTTTTAGAATTTTCAAGTAATTTTGATAACAGAAATTTTGGAATGCCTTGAAGAAACAATCAAACGAAGTTGATCGAACTTGGCTACATGTGCCCTCGGGGACTCCTGGTACACCAGCAGTGACACTCACCAAGTGTTACAAATATTAAACGTCTTCAAATTCAATAGCATCATCTAAGAAGAGATACATCTTCAGCATGAACCAGACATACTCGTTTTGGGTACTTAACCCTAGTTAGTTATCCTAATTCTAAACAATGTCTTATGGCCAAAGAGTTTGAAATAATTATCTTAAAATGTACAGAAAGACGTAGCAGGATGAGTGGGATATGGTGCTACAGGACCCACGTTTTAGAAATTTCAGGTAATTTTGAAAACAAAAATTTTCGAATGTTTTGAACAAACATTTCAACCGAAGTTGATCGAACTTGGCTACATTTGCCCTCGGTGACTCCTGGTCCACCAGCAGTGACACTTAACAATTAGTACAAATGTTAAACGTCTTAAAATTCAATAGCATCATTTAGGAACAGATAAATTTTTAGGATGGACCAGACATGAGTGATCCTAATTCTAAACAATGTAACATGGACTTAGAGTTAGGAATTTAAATTATGTTAAAATATACCCAAAGAATTAGCTGGATGGGTGGGATATGATGCTACAGGACCCAAGTTTTAGAAATTTCAAGTAATTTTGATAAATGAAATGACATTAACGAATGTTTTTAATAAGCAATCAACCGAAGTTGATCGAAGTTGGCTACATGTACACCAGGGACTCCTGGTCCACCAGCAGTGACACTCACCAAGTGGTACAAATGTTAAACGTCTTCAAATTCAATAGCATCATTTAAGAACAGATAAATTTTCAGCATTGACCAGACATGCACGTTACGGGTACTTAACCCTCGTCAGAGATCCTTATTCTAAACAATGTAATATGGCCAAAGATTTTGGAATTCATTATCTCAAAATGTACCGAAAGACGTAGCAGGATGAGTGGGATATGATGTTACAGGACCCACATTTTAGAAATTTCAAGTTATTTTGATAAAAGAAATTTTCGAATGCTTTGAAGAAACAATCAACCAAAGTTGATCGAACTTGGCTACATGTGCCCTCGGGTACTCCTGGTCCACCAGCAGTGACACTCACCAAGTGGTACAAATGTTCAACGTCTTTAAATTCAATAGCATCATTTAAGAACACATAAATTATTAGCTTGGACAAGACATGCACGTTTCGGGTACTTAACCCTCGTCGGTGATCCTAATTCTAAACAATGTAATATGGCCTAAGAGTTTGGAATTTATTATGTTAAAATATACTGAAAGACGTAGCAGGATGGGTGGGATATCATACCACAGGGCCTACGTTTTAGAAATTTCAAGTAATTTTGATAAAAGAAATTTTCGAATGCTTTGAAGAAACAATCAACCAAAGTTGAGATAAATTTTCAGCATGGACCAGACATGCACGTTACGGGAACTTAACCCTCGTCAGAGATCCTTATACTAAACAATGTAATATGGCCAAAGAGTTTGGAATTCATTATCTCAAAATGTACCGAAAGACGTAGCAGGATGAGTGGGATATGATGTTACAGGACCCATATTTTAGAAATTTCAAGTAATTTTGATAAAAGAAATTTTCGAATGCTTTGAAGAAACAATCAACCGAAGTTGATCGAACTTGGCTACATGTGCCCTCGGGAACACCTGGTCAACCAACAGTGACACTCACAAATTAGTACAAATGTTCAACGTCTTCAATTCAATAGCATCATTTAAGAACACATAAATTTTTAGGATGGACCAGACATGCACGTTTCGGGTACTTAACCCTCGTCAGTGACCCTAATTCTAAACAATGTAATATGACCTAAGAGTTTGGAATTTATTATGTTAAAATGTACCGAAAGACGTAGCAGGATGTATGGGATATGATGTCACAGGGCCCACGTTTTAGAAATTTCAAGTAATTTTGATAAAAGAAATTTTCGAATGCTTTGAAGAAACAATCAACCAAAGTTGATCGAACTTGGGTACATGTGCCCTCGGGGACTCCTGGTACACCAGCAGTGACACTCACCAAGTGGTACAAATGTTAAACGTCTTCAAATTCAATAGCATCATTTAAGATTAACCCTCGTCAGTGATCCTAATTCTAAACAATATAATATGGCCAACAGGTTTGAAATTTTTTTTTATGTTAAAATGTACCGAAAGACGTAGCGGGATGGGTGGGATATGATGTTACAGGACCCACGTTTTAGAAATTTCAAGTAATTTTGATAAAAGAAATTTTCTTTTTTTTCTGACAAATGTTGCTAGCAAGCAGGACATGCTTACTCTTCCCGAGAACTTGATCTCATCTCCGTTTGGGATACATTTTTGCTTCTATGCAGATGTTTAAAGTTGATTTATCATTTGAATCTCCGTAGAGGCTTTTGTAAAATAGAAATTCATCATAGGTGAGCGCTGTTAAAAAATATTTTGTATGGCGCCGCACACATGTTAACAGCTGTAGATCTAGCCCCCTTCTGATAAGTCTGAAATTTGTATTTAGTTTAAAAATACTCAAACAAACAGAATGTTTAAGTTTATCGTATTATTTGTTGTGGAAATATCTTCTAATCATGATTTGAAGACGTTTACATTTATACTACTTGGTGAGTGTCACTGCTGGTGGACCAGGAGTCCCCGAGGGCACATGTAGCCAAGTTCGATCAATTTCGGTTGATCGTTTCTTCAACGCATTCTAAATTTTCTTGAAATTTCTAAAAAGTGGGTCCTGTTGCATCATATCCCACCCATCCTGCTACGTCTTTCGGTACACTTTTTCGACTTAGTAACTTTCATACTTTTTGGCATATTACATTCTTTAGATTTAGGATCACTGATGAGGGTTAAGAACCCGAAACGTGCATGTCTGGTCCACGTTGCCAATTTATCTGTTCTTAAATGATGCTATTCAATTTGAAGACGTTTACATTTAATAGCAGATTCCACAAGAAATTATTATGTTTGAAAGGCTTCGGGATCAATGGAATTGCATATCTTAATTATATTATACATCCAATTTCTTCATTGAATATGTTGAAGATGGCGCCACTTACAATGATTTTTGGTAATTTTCTTGTTCTAGGTTCTCATACCGGGGCCAATGAGGGACCCCCCCCTAATACAACGAGAGAATGTTTAACGTCTTCAAATTCATTAGCATCATTTTAGGGCAGATAAATTTACAGCATGGACCAGACATACGCGTTTGTGGTTTTAAATAAGCTTCCTTTTTTATCATACTTACTTAGATACCACAACTTTAGTTATATATGTAGCATGACTCATGTGATATATTTTTTTTATGTTGTACTAATTAGCAACAGCACCGCTGTTAAAAACCCACCTACAATGCATTCGGAACTAACACTGGACTTTGGACATTTTTTTCATGATAATAAGTTGTCCTTCGTTGTCTCGTTGGTTTATGCGTGGTCTTTTGTGTTGCATGTTTCTATGGTGTAAGTTTAATCGACGGCGGGTGCGGCTAGTCAACAGGGGACGCTTACTCCTCCCGGGCACCTGGTCCCATCTCTAGCTTGCTAGGGGTCCGTCGATGCTCAATTTTGTGCTCTATTGTGAGTGCTGTTGAGATTATCGTCAGGATGTTATTTACATAACTCAATGGTGTTCCTTGTCCCGTTTACGTCTCTTTCTGTGAGTGTCTGCTCTGTGTTTTGCTGTGGGTACTGCAACCTAGTGTTGTTGGAGATCCTCTCCCTTCTTTTGCATTGGGTGATTTAGTGTTTTTGCTGTCGGTGCTGCAACCGGGTGTTGCTGGATATCCCCTCCTTTCTTTTGAAGCCGCTGTGTTATTGTCTCTGTCTGTTTGTCTTATTCCCTTTTCTCGTGAGAAAGTTTTGTTATATATTTGTCCAAGAATTTGTAAGTCTTTTGTTTGTGGTTTTTGGAATATGGTTGCGGGTTTTGTGTTTTGATATAATGAAATTATATGATAGCAATATAGCAAATGTTGAAATGAGAAAACAAATCCGTTATTGTGATAAACTGAAATCAGAAAAAACTCACAACATTTAATAGGCCTGAGATACATAGTTTCTCCTTCGATGGCTTGGTTCCATTTTTGAATGAGCCTCTAGGCCTGCATTATATTCGTACAAAATGATACTCTGTTCCTATACGGAAGTTACACGAAATCTACGAATATACGAAGGACCGCACATTTACCAATACACGTTCCCCAGAATACAGACTACAAGGAGTCATCTTGGACATTTCTACTTTTCGTTTATTTCAAGCAGTTAGATCAGATAAATCAGAGGAGAAAACAAACCGTCCTTTCGTTAAAGTAAGATCTGCAAACAAAGGTATTGATAAATTAAATCTTGGTCAAGTTTTGAATTACAAAACTGACTCAGAAAAAATCCCAACATATTTCAAAAGAAAAGAAACTCCTTGTATTTCCTATTGCTACACAACAACAATTGCATCTAAAATTTACAATTACAAACGATTCTTGCAGTGTATTGATTTAAGTAATCCCTCACTACATCAACTTCCTTGCAAATGTTCTTCATCGGATTTTAACCACTCTCCTTGTGGACACGTTATTACTGGTGACCTTAGTATAGTCAAGAACGACAAGTTGAGAGAAATGTTAAAAAAAGGGTCCCAAATACAGAGAAAGTATGTCCTTTACATGGAGCCAAAACGTCAAAATTATCATGGACTCTTGTGATGAATATGCAAGACTTTGGGCAAAGAAAGAGGATGTACAGCTCGACACCCTCTCCGAATTGATAAAATCCATCAGAGGGTTACTTTTATCTAGAATTTACCGATTAAAATCAACTGTGAACACCATATTCGAGTCTATCTTTAAAGACCCTGATGTTATCACAGAGCTTGCCTACCTCCAAGAACACTATGTCATCACACCAGCAGGCAAATCCTCAAATAATTACACATTTACTTGCAAAAAGTAATATTGCGGCAGTATAGTTAAAGAGTTAGGTTTAAATTCGACACCTGGAAATCCCACTTACATCCCAATACCGTAAACCTTTCTGCCTCTGAAATAATAGATAACCACAAATCAGCTCTTGCTTCCTTTGGCTTCGACACTAACAATTTAGATTTAGATTTACCATACTTATACTGCATACCTTAAACGCATAAAAATCCGTACGAACAACGTTTCATCGCTGGTTCCTCAAAGTCCTCTACCAAATCTGTATCGATCTTACTCACAAAAGTTTTATCTGAAATCAAATCTGGGCTTCGAAAATATTGTTCGACAGTATATTCTCGCAGTGGTATCAACCAGATGTGGATTTTAAAGAATTCGAAGAAACTTTTAGAACATCTGAAATCCACTCATTTTAGAAGAGTCAATTCGATCAAAGCCTTTGATTTTTCGACACTTTACATTACAATCCAACATTCTAAATTGAAAGAAAG
The DNA here is from genome assembly GCA_028142955.1 of Pinctada fucata. NCBI lineage: Eukaryota > Metazoa > Mollusca > Bivalvia > Pterioida > Pteriidae > Pinctada > Pinctada fucata. Next base: position 31,925,510 of record AP027113.1, on the reverse strand, counting down.
ACTTGCAAAAATCATAAGTAATGCGTTTACAAGAAAGAACGGCAATCGCAAATATAAATTTATTGTTGTTAACTACATGTCTGACAAAACCTACTTTGTAAAAGAAAAGTTCGACTCTGAAAATAAGTACACTGAAACAGATATTATTCAGATGTTAAACTTTCTGATCGACAACATTTTTGTGGTGTTTGGAGGAAAGGTCTTCCAGCTAATTGTCGGAATTCCAATAGGGACCAATTGTGCCCAACTCCTTGCCGACATTTTCCTTTACTCGTACGAAGCTGAATTCATTCAATCTTTGGTCTTTGGAGGGAAAAGATACTTGGCTTCTGACTTTAACTTTACTTACAGATACATAGACGATGTGTTGTCCATCAATAATCCAAAATTCGCGGATTACCTCAGCAGTATCTATCCTTCGGAGCTTGAAGTCAAAGAAACTACAGCGACAGATAATTCAGCATCCTATTTGGACATAATGTTGTCCTACGACAGTGATGGTCACATGAACACCTCACTCTATGACAAACGTGACGACTTCAATTTCAGCATTACAAACTTTCCTTTTCTGAGTAGCAACATCCCTTCATCGCCTGCTTATGGCGTGTTCATATCTCAGTTGATACGTTATGCCAGAGCAAGTACCAAATATACGGATTTTGTTCTGAGAGCTAGGCGTCTTTCAGATAAGCTTCTCAGCCAAGGAAATGTATGTGACCGACTAACATCGTCACTGAGGATGTTCTACGGTCAATATGGGGAACTCGTCATACACTATGATGAAGTAACCGGATGTGACAGTTCTACCAAATTGAAGCGGCGGATGTTGCATGCAAGCAGGAGATGCTTACTCTTCCTGGGCACCTGGTCTCACTCCCGTATCGAGAGTTCGCTTCTTTTCATATGGTGGAGGTTTTTGTTTGTTTGCTTTGGTTCCTGTTTTATTCTGATTTCGTATGCCTTCGGTTTCTGATTTTCTGAATTATCGATTTTGTGCTGTATACAGGGATATGGTCATTATCTATATTTGTCATTAAAGATATGTCACAAAAATGTACAATATATTGAAATCACCAATTCGTTGTGATATTTTGAAATCATAAAAACACATAATATCATTTTACAAAAAAAGTTGTTTCGATATCACAAATACGTTATTGTTATATTATACCGGTATACTGAAATAATAATAAAAAATCCCCATGTCATGCATGCTAGTAATATCACAGAAAAGTTGTATTCAATATACTGAAATGAAAAAAACAATATATCACACATGATAGTAATACCACAAAAATATGTTGTACTGATATAACAAATTCGTTATTGTTATATACTGAAGTATACAAGAGGAGAAGTATTCGCTATTTTCGAAAACCAGAGTTACTTCCCATTTGAGACGGTATCTGACGTAGATTGATTGTGACGTCATCAAAGTCTATGGATACAGTAGTATAAATCTGGGAAATGACGGTGTAAAATCGACGTTACAATACCATTTTCATGACGTCACAATGGTTTTACGTCAAATACCGTCTATAAGGGGAAATAACTCTGTATTCCGCAAAGACTCAATAAATCTTAGTTCAGGAGTCAGAGATCCAGAAGAATATGGTATAATATTGACATTAACATGGCAATGGCGATTCCCTAAATGGAGGCAAGGTCACTTACCCGAGAGGAGTGAGCGTCCTATGACTACATGCAACATCCGCCATGAATGCCAAATAGAAACGTGTCAAATCCAAAAAATCAGAATAACCATGTCACACATGCTGGCTATAGTCCCTCGATGTGAGGGGGAAATTTCAACTTTACGGAAAAATCTTAACTTTGAGAAAAACCTCAAGCAGAGAAACATATTGAGGAAAATACTCTGATTTGAATAGATATTTCATACAGGTGAGGCCTTGTTGAGAAGTTCCTCAGAAAATTACCTTGCCTCCAGAATTAATAACGAAATAATTGTAGTTCGAGCCTACCGCAGAAATGGATAACGACAATTTGCTATTTGGACACAACAAAAACCATCCAAATAGCAAAGTGTCGTTGGCCGTTTCTGTGGCTAAGTTTGAGCTTGAACTGGAATGGCGTATTAATTGCGATGTGAATGCACCATATAGACAATTAAGGGACAAAGGGATGTTACTACTCGGGAATAGGACATTTGTAATTTGAAGTTGAAATCTTCACGTTTGAAGAAATGAGCACGTCCATTAAATAAATGGATGGCTATAAAATCTAACAAGTTTCAAAATCTCAAAAGTTTGCATAGTGACCTCCTTATGTTAACTCTTACATCTGAATTATACATGTATTAGGAAACCGAAATTATGTTTTTTTTCCGAAAATAGTTATCGTAAAACATGAAACGTGAGATATCACCTTAACAATTTTGAAAATTCTTTATCCGGAATATCATCCGCAATTTCTGTTATCAATTTCTTGAATTTTCTAGAACGTGGGTCCTGCAGCATTATATCCGACAGATCCTGCTACGTCTTGGGCATAACGCTATATTCACGGTCTTCGGCAATATTACATTGTAAGAATTACCTTTTATGATAAAAATACTACAAAAACGTTGTGTATAAAAGCCATCTTGCTCATCTTTCGATATATTTTGGACATAATTTTCACAGATTTTGGCCAGTACCCGAAACGTGCATGTCTGGTCCATGCTATTAATTTATCTGCTTTAAAATTATGCTAAATGAATTCTAAGACGTTCAATATTTGTACCACTTTTCACACTCTTTGGCCATATTACATTGTTTAGATTGAGGATCACTGACGAGGGCTAAGTACCCGAAACTTGCATGTCTGGTCCAGGCTGCAAATTTACCTGTTCTTAAATGATGCTATTGAATTTGAAGACGTTTAACTTGGTGAGTGTCACTGGTGGTAGACCAGGAGTCCCCAAAAACATATGTAGCCAAATTCGATCAACTTCGGTTGATCCTAGATCACTACTATCATACGGCATCTACATTTCACAGCTCATCCGGTATGCTAGAGCATGTACTGATGTTTTGGATTTTCATAGTAGAAATTAAAAAATTTTGAAGAAACATTTAGGTCAAGGTTTTCGCTTTCATAAGCTAGTAAAGACTTTCTGGAAATTTTACAAAAAAATGTTGTCAACTTCTTTCGAAATTCGGACCCATACAAGCAACAGAGAATTATCACTTTGGATACTTCACAACCTGCATTTTATGGTGACATAATTAACAAGATAAGAAGGATCAAATGTAGATAGAAAAGTATGAATCGCAAGCGATATAAGTCCCCTACCGGCATTAATCCATGTCGTTCAACTCTGCCTTGACCTTTACTTACATCAAAAGATGAATCCAACATCAAAACAAGTTCAATACGTGTATTAGAAATGGGTCTGGAAAACAGGAAAATTTCATGAAATTTTATGAGGCCATACTTTTTGTAAACCCAACTTCAACTTATTCTTTATCATACTATAATGTATCTACATACCGAAAATCAGCTCAATTTCTACAACAACAGATATGATAGACTGGAAATTGAGAAGTTCATGAAATTTGCTAAGTTCAGGGGCCATAAGTCCTATAATGGGTCAATCAAACTGAAACACACATTTGATTTGTATCACACTGAGACATATTCACATACCAAAATCGATTTCAATATCTGCAATACCATGGAAGAAAAATCCGGAAACTGAGAATTTCATGAAATTTGCTAAGTCCAAGGGCCATAACTCTTGTGAAAATAGGTAAATCGAAACCAAACTCGAACTTGATCTGTATAACACTATGATGTAATCACATATAAAGAATTATTCCAATATCTACAACAACAACCGAGAAAAGTCCGGAAAACGGAATATTTCATGAAATTTGCTAAGTCCAGGGGCCATAACTCTTGTAAAAATAGGTCAATCGGAATCAAGCTTGAGCTGTATAACACTAAAATGTATTCACATATAAAAGATTATTTCAATATCTGCAATACCTTGGAAGAAAAGTCCGGTTACTGAGAATTTCATGAAATTTGCTAAGTCCAAGGGCCGTAATTCTTGTAAAAATAGGTGAATCGAAACCAAACTCGAACTTGATCTGTATCACATGAAGATAAACTCACATGCCAAAAATGATTTCAATATATGCAATGACAGCGAGCGAAAAAAGTCTAGAAAACTAAAGTGTGACGGACAGACAGACAGACAAACGGATGGACAGACAGACGGACAGACGGACGGACGAACAGACAAATGGGGTGGAAACTATAAGTCCCCTCCGGCGAGCCGGTAGGGGACTAATAACCATCGAAATTGTATTAGAATTATCAAACGCCTTTTATACCATGGACATAATCCTTCTGTCACCACACGAACACTTGGCTTGTTACCGGACCAATCTTCAGCCTTGTACCAGCGCATTCTTGAAACTAAGGAGGGGATTTCCAACAACACCAGGTTGCAGCACCCACAGCAAAACCCCAAAACACCCTATGCAAAAACACAAAGCAGACAAGCACAGAAAGAGACGCATGAGGGACAAGGGACGTCAACGCACAACACGCATTACAAACTTTCCTTTTCTGGGTAGCAACATCCCTTCATCGCCTGCTTATGGCGTGTTCATATCTCAGTTAATACGCTATGCCAGAGCAAGTACCAAATATACGGATTTTGTTCTGAGAGCTAGGCGTCTTTCAGATAAGCTTCTCGGTCAGGGATATGTTTGTGACCGACTAACATCGTCACTGTGGAATTATACGGTCGATATGGGGAACTCGTCATACACTATGATGTCCCACTTTCCAGAATGGTGGATGATATTCTGTCATAGAACATTTGAACCATCCAACCAAAGATTGTACTCTATATCTTCCAAAATGGAAGTAACCGGATGTGACAGTTCTACCGAATTGAAGCGACGGGTGTTGCATGCAAGCAGGAGATGCTTACTCTTCCTGGGCACCTGGTCTCACTCTCATATCAGGAGTTCGCTTCTTTTTATATGGTGGAGGCTTTTGTTTGTTTGCTTTGGTTCCTGTTTTATCCTGATTTTGTATGCCTTCGGTTTCTGATTTTCTGGGTTATCGATTTTGTGCTGTAAAAAGGGATATGGTCATTATCCATATTTGTCACAGAAACATCAAACACAAAGGACTACACATAAACCAACGAGACCAATGGGCAACCGGTGCCGACTTAGGACGGCCATCTGCCACGGAAATAGCAGAAGGTGTGGTTATCCTGGATTACGTGCGCACAGCCTTCCCACTTTTCCGATTACCCAGAGGTCTCGAAGAACGTACAATTGTGGTGTAAAACAACCTCCTCACTGTCAGATGACCACACACAAACAAGACCGCAAAACGCAGGGGCCCAAGCAACACAGATGAATATGTTAATGGATATAAAAAGAGGGCGTACGTAATACAATCCGTGCTCTGCCGCCGCGAGCTCATGTATGTTATCACCCGATGAGTCCGACTGACATTCAGAGAGGACAGGTGGTCGGGGTCCTGTCTTCTTTAAGGAGGTTTGGACAGGGCCCGTCATGGAGTCCCGTCGTCACAGTCAGTCAGTCAGAGTGCAAGTTTTAAGAATGCACTCGTACAAGACTGTAGATTGGTCAAGTACCAAGCCTAGTGTCCGTCTGGTGACATTAGGATCATATCCACGGTATAAAAGGCGTTTGATGATTCTGACGCATTTTCGATAGTGAAGTTGTCTATCTTTGTTCCTTCTTATCTTGTCAATAATGTCACCATAAAATGCAGGTTGTGAAATACCCGAAGTAATATACTCTGTTGCCTGTATTGGTCCGAATTTCAAAAGAAGTTGACAATAATTTTTGTAAAATTTCCAGAAAGTCTTTACTAGTTTGTGAAAGCGAAAACCTTGTCCTAAAAGTTTCTTGGTAATTTGTAAATTTCTACTATGAAAATCCAAAACATCAGTACATGCTCTAGCATACCGGATGAGCAGTGAAATATAGATACCATAGGACGGTAATCTAGGAACATCACCGTCAAGCCAGGGGAAATTAACTATGTTAAATCCAAAATCATCTCTTTTGTAAAACACATGTATGGATCTCTCCATTAACAATTTTGATATTAAGTTCCAAAAATGGTGTTTCCGTGAGTGAAACGTTTGCCTTGTTTAGAATCAATTCTCGTGGATAAATAACATTTTTATACTTTTCAAAAACAGGATTGTCGATAGTAAGAATATCATCCGGGTACCTAGAAATACCAATGAAACATTTCACATCATCATTTTTTCTTTGCTTTTGAAGATTTTGGATAAATTCCTTTTCATACGTGTATAAAAATAAATCTGCAACAAGAGGCGCACAATTAGTACCCATTGGAATCCCTACAACCTGCTTGTAGAGTTTCTCACCAAATCTTACATAAATATTGTCCAAAAGGAAGGACAAGGGAATACACATACTTGAGTGACTGTGACGACAGGACTCCATGTCGAGCCCTGCCCAAACCTCTTTAGAGAAGACAGGGCCCCCGACCACCTGTCCTCTCTGAATCTCAGTTGGACTCCTCGAGTTTTCAAATGCATGAGTTCGCTACAGCCGGCAGAGCACTGACTGTATTTCGTATGCCTTCTGTTTTTTATATCCATTTACATATCCATCTGTGTGTTCCATGGGCTCCTGCGTCATCTTACAGTGAGGAGGTTACTGTGCGTTCTTCGATACCTCTGGGTTATCGGAAAAGTGGGAGGGCTGTGCGCATGTAATCCAGATAACCATACCTTCTGCTACTTGCGTTGGTTTATGTGTTGTCTTTTGTGTTTCATGATTCTATTGCGTAAGTTAGTGTTCCCTGTGCCTTTTGTGTCTCGTTCTGTGGGTGTCTGCTCTCTGTTTTTACATTGGGTGTTTAAGAGTTTTACTGTGGGTGCTGCAACCGAGTGTTGTTGGAGATCCCCTCCTTTCTTTTATAAATGGCCTTGTATAGGAAATACATTTCAAGTTCAAATAAGGGTCATGATGCTTAATTTTGTATGGAGGTATGCCCCTTGAAACATTATATAGCAATGCTTTAAGTAGCTTCATTACTTATATGTGAACTATGCCGGACGGGGGTATCATTGATCTATTCATAAATATTTTTCAGTTTATTTGCTAAAGATTTTTGTGTTGTATATGATATTGAAGTTTGCATTGTCATTTTTGTGTCAAAAATTATCTTATTTAATTATCTAAATTTTTGGTATTCCATTTTACTCTATGGATGTTATGAATGACATGATTTTTTATCGAGCATTCTGTACTTATTTTCAAATACCCTTAGAGTTCTACATTTCATCCCCTTGATTGACAACTTTCAGCAGTACTCTACTTTAACAATCAAAGGCCAATATTATTAAACAAAATTCATAACATTCGATTGATCTCATGCAAGATTATCTTGGGGAGGGAATTAAAATTTGCATTAAAATATCTGTTTATTGTTCAGATTACAAGGATCTTTCATTTTATTCACCATATTTATATCTAATGAAGCAGTCATGATCAACTTTCTGTATAGAAACAGTAATTTCATCAAATTAACTATCATTTAATTGAGAATATCTATACTCAGATTATCTGTGGTTGTGAAAGTTAAATTTGTATTGGTTGTGAAAGTTTAATCTGTATTGGTTGTGAAAGTTAAATTTGTATTGGTTGTGAAAGTTAAATCTGTATTGGTTGTGAAAGTTAAATCTGTATTGGTTGTGAAAGTTTAATCTGTATTGGTTGTGAAAGTTTAATTCCTATTGGTTGCGAATTTCCTCTAAATGTTTTCATGCACTTTTTATTTTTCATTTTCTTTTCTTTTTTTTCAGTTTCAAAAATAAAAAGACTTATGGTCCCATTGCCGGGGGGGGGGGGGGGGAAGGATCATCTTTCATTGCCTTCTGCACCGGTCCTATATTCCTGTTGATTTTTACCGGTCCCTATATGTATAAAAACAAAGTTGCAACAAGAGGGTCACAGATTCCTACAACTTGCTTATTATTATAAGATTCTCGCCAAATCGAACATGATTAAATGTTGTCTATACGGAAGGACAAGGCATTACAAAGGTCATTTGTATGCATGATTTGTAATCGTTTTTGGATCTAAATATCAAAACTGTTGATGGAGAGAATATGTTTAGATAATCGAACATTTATTTTGTCGCAAGGAACATTGGTACATGTATTAGAGAAGTCGTATGAAGAAATCGTATCGACTTGGAAATTTCTAGATTTCATTTTGTCAATCACATCCCCTGAATTTTCACTAGACCAAAGGAAAGTAATATCAGCTGTTAAGAACGCTATATCTTGCCACGTGTTCCTTTATCGCCGTAAGTGCTGATCATGTCAAAGTCAGATTTCTAGACAAAATTGAGGTGAGCAGTCGCTAGAATTGGCAATGTATCGAGATTTGTAAGGAGAAATGGGCAGTTTCCGTATGCAATACATTATAGGGAGATCCAATTTAGAAAAAAGGATATTGAAATGAAAGAATGAATGAAAGGAAGTTCACTGTTATATTTGTTCAAAATGTTAAGGACACATTTATTGCTTTTGATATAAGTATTTGTAGACGAAAGTTCTTAAACTAAAGTTGATAGGTAGTGACGTTTTCAAATAATTTTGTGTTGTTGACTGCTTTATCTGCAGGTGCAAAGACATGTTTTTCATGTAAATTACTTAACTTGGATTTTGAATATCTTCCGATTTGGAACGTGTATTTAGAAAAATTTGAGGGTTTTTATGGAAGTTATCTATTCTAATATATATGCACAACCAATGTATCTATTCGAATATATATGCACAACCAATGTAATTCCCTGAGATGAACATGTATGCATTTCGCATTAAAACGCTCGTGACGTAACAACGCGCAAGATTTAAAGTAACATGCCGCAACGGCTGGTTTAATCTGCAAATTGAACCCGCGGTGACCGTTAGGGTCACCTTTTAACTTAAAAAACACCGATTTCAGAAAACAAGAATTAATGATACCGACAACTATGGTGCATATACATGTATATAGAATAAATGTCATAATTTGTGCTTTGTTACGGTATGCAACACAATAAATTAATGCGCTACATGGGTTGCATACCCGTAACAAAACACAAATTAAGACACTTATTCTCTACATCATATTTGTGGTGCTTAGAGGAATGGTCTTTCAGCAAATCGTGGGAATTCCCTGGGGAAAAATTGTGCTCCACTTCTCGCTGAAATTTTTCTATACCCATATGAAGCCAAATTTGTCCAGTCTTTGCTCTCGCGAAAAAAAAAAAAACAAACAAACAAAAAACGCAGGGGCCATATAAAGCGCAACAAAGGAGGAGATCTCCAACAAGACTCGGTTGCAGCACCCACGGCAACAAACCGAAACACACAGATTAGACAAACCAAGAGCAAAAGACACGATAGGGACAAGGCAGACAGAATATTAACAAAGGTAACATCAAAACATTCAACGTAAATGATTACATAGTAATAAACCGACGATACCGATCGGCAGTCGGTGCCGACGTTAGACAAAAAATAGTCCTTGCTCTGCCAACTAATGCGAGTTCATTAGTCTCTCGAGAAGCCTAATCGACTTTCAGGTTTGACCCCCCGCTTATCCGGATACGGAAATCTCTCAAGACGCATATGAATTAACAGATATCCTTCTCACTGTCAGATTTCGTCAAAAACAAATAAACACATTAAACCTTTAGACGCAGATCTATGGCCTACGTCACATTAAAGTCAGTATAAAAGAATGGGTGCTTACGACAAGCAGCTCATGCTCTGGTACAGGCTGATGATACCCGAGAAGTTCGATCAACTTTCAAATGGGACAAAGGATCAGGATCCAGTATCTGAACGGTAACCGTCATACGGTCCCGTTAGGTCATTGTCCAAACGGTTTGAAAAGTTCCCGGTGGGTCATGTGCTATGCATAATTTTCTGTGAATTCACAACGATACAGTCAGTATAGAAGTTTTTTTTATAGGTAATACATGATTAAATTTATGTCATTCTATACCTTTGGTCTTTCTTATATATATGTCACTTTTTATCGCTTTTCAACTTAGGTTCATTCTTGTGTTGAATGTTCGAGGCAAGTTTGGTGCAAATTAAATTTTTAGTATTTCATTATCTTTATCATAATTAATTTAAAAAACTGCAGTGATTTTAGGTGTCAGGATTCCATAGATTGGTGGCCCAATTACTTCTCATTACCCATTGAATACCTTAAATCTGGATGACTTCAGGAACAGTTCGAAACGTCATAGTACTGAAATAGAAGAAGATTAAATTCACTTTTGCAACCGGAAGAACGAAAAAGAAAACAAAGATGCAGGAAAACAAAGCAATGAATAGAAATTGAAATCGTTGTAAGTTGTTTATTTATAAAGAAATATCATCAACATGAATGAAGAATGAGAAGAAATGTTAAAATGTGTCGAAGGGTCGCCAAATATATAAGCTCCTTTTGATAGATACAAATATATATAGGCTTCATGATCTTCTGTTGAATTTTCGTACCCATCTGTTTGTTTGGATGTTACATGTACATTGTAGATACATTGGTCTGAAATACCTGACAAAATCCAGCTTTTGGTGGTTGGGGGATGTGTTCTGGGTTAGTCCTGCTCTCGAAACAACTTGGACCGTTGAATACTCGACCCGTAGATACATGTATTAAGGTCCACTCAGCCCTTATGCATATTAACTGTAGGTAAATTGTTCTTTTTAAGTGATGACCATTTGATTCTAAGGTAAGGGGAAAGGGGGGGGGCTGGCAAAAAATTTCTTATCAGAGCACAGCCGACCAGATTATATACCCCCCCTCCCAAAAAAAAAATCTTTTGTGGACTATGAACATTAATTACAAAACATGCAGGCCATTTTGGTAAAGAGTTCTTTACACTGTACACATCACGATGTTTGCGGAAACTAGAACAGGGAAATAATGATGATTTCAGCATTGATAACGAGTAAGATTAATATGGAAACGATGAATTGACGACTTTCCAGTTCTGCACCACCTAGCGGCGAAGTGCTGAAAACATAGCCTTCGAAAAGGGCATTACATCTCATTCGCTTTATATACCACTCAGTTAATGTGTTTTGATTGAAATTTCTTATTTGGCCTTTAAAATACCTAACTAATTAGTTTTATTATTATTTATACTTTATAGATATTTGCTGAATGAAAAAGATGCTATAAATGATTTTTTTCTGCATATTGTAACATTTATTTGTAAACTTAAAACAAGCTTTTCTGTGGTATGATCAATTACAATTAAATGGTTGGTTTTCTTCGTATATGTACATCGTTGCGCTAATCCATTTTCTTAAAAGTAACATCCCAATTAAAAAATTTGTTGTTTTGTCAAGTACACACATGTCAATCAATCATGCAGGGTACATACCGGTAAATGCCGTATATTCATTACCTGCCAGGTGTGAAAATCATCAGAGCGTGATATCGCCATATGGCCATTTCAAATAAGATATATGAACTCATGGAGAGGGAAAAAAAGAATATCTTCATAATAAATTCAATCTTCTAATTTTCACAGAGAAAATTTCATTTGAAAATATACTTAAATATGTAAACTTTTTAAATACATGTATGTAAACTTAATGTATACTTGGTACATGTACACAGACTGCGGTCAGCATACACGTGTAATGTACATGTACATTCTCATTGCACCTTGTTCACATGGAAGAGTTTTTATGGTAATTATTATCTTTTTCATCGTCTTGTATTTATTGCGTCGTCTTTCTTTCTCTTCCTTTTTCAAATTGATACAAAAAAGTTTGTTTTTTCATCTGATAAGGAGCTGTTAAGATAAGGCGAAAAATCTGCCCTGAAAAGTCGAAATTTCAAAATGCAAAAGGAGCTGTTAAGATAAGGGCCGTATTTAGCCCTGAATATCGTGACTTATTTCTTCCGCATGGCGAATTGTATACAGAAAAACATGAATCATTATTGAAATATAATGTATTTGCAGACCTTTTACATGTTTTACATTATGTTAATGAACTCTTAAGGTTATAAAATTAATGTCGAAAGAGGTAGGGGTGCTCGGATAGAAAATCCGATAATATCGACAAAAAACGTATAAATTTTTTAATATTTTATCTAAAATGGATAAATATAAGCTAAAAGACATCAAATATGTCTACATTGTGTATCAGAAATAGATTTTGAACGTTCTACCTCCTTTAATCGGTAATGAAATCCGGAACTTAAAATACGGTCTTAGTCTTCATTCAATGGCTACAATGTAAGCCTTTTAGCGCGAAATACACATTGACGGAGAAATGAACATCACTCTTGCTTATTTCGTTTCTAATTCTTATATCTTTCATTCAATCATATTGAGTACACAATGTTTGATGGATTAAAGAGGAAAAATAGTCAAATGTGCTATATCTAATGGTCAAAAAGATGGATTCTTATAAAATGCACCCCCCTTTCCATTTTTAGTTTTTCGTCTCTGGGGTAGTGTTCCCCCCGGAGATACAGAACCCCACTTTGCCAAAAAATTTGTATCATGGATACACATCTCCAGTAAAAGTGGCTTTCTGTATATCCAGGGGGAACAAATTGTTCAAAAAAACTTTTCCGTTTTCTATTGATTTCTATGAGAAAAAGATAAGTTTTGATCCAAAAATTAGCATTATTATGCAAAACAGATAAAAAATAACTTCATATTCTGATGGGATGCCATAATGATATAGGTATACATTTTACCAAAAAAGGTTCTTGAAATTTCAATTTTCAAAATTCCACTTTTCAGGGCTGATTTTACGCCTTATCTTAACAGCTCCTTTAAGAATTTTTTTCGGTAGACATGTCAAGTAACTTGGTCCACATATGAATCTGCTATCAGATGGGATAATTTATTCAAAACAAGACCGATATTTGGGTCAAAATAAGCGTTTTTTACACAGAAATCAATGGAAAACGGAAAAGTTATATACAAATGTACAACATCGTTCCCCCCTCGCTTTACAATGCCATTTTCACCAAAGGTGTATATCAATAAAACACATTTTCTGACCAAGTGGGGTTCTGAAGCCAGGGGGGGGGGAACAATGTCCCACAGGCGAAAAACGAAAAAAGGGGGGATGGATGACTATTTTTAAATGTGTCTCTAGAGCGATAAAATAGGTTATCATTGAATTTTTTTTCATTTTATATCATGGAACAATATATTCAGAGTGTGTTCTGATCAAATATTTAACCGTTTAGAAGGAAAAAAATGAGAAAGTTGTCTATTTCTACACCATGTGTATTTCGCGCCAGAAACCTACATAAATGGCCAAGAAGAACAAAATAAAACTGTTTTTCAGTTTCCGGATTGCAGAGTTTGCTGATTATATTGATATAATAACCTCAAAGTTAATTACTCTTATCCAATTTAGACTTGAAAAGGTAACAGAAGTATAATAAACAAAAAAATGTGTAAAATAATGCATTGTGTATGCATTTTCGTTCGATATTCGATGTTTTCTGTCGTCTGTACCCCCACCTCTTCAACTCGTAATCATAACATCTTTCACCAAACTTATTTACATAAATATACCTACTAGGGATCTTTTAATACTTTATATTTTTATCCTGACTAATTTTTAGCTCACCTCGACGAAGTTGAGTGAGCTTATGCTATAACCCCGCGCGTCCGTGTCCGCGTCTGCGTCCGGTTAAGAAGTTTGGGGTAGCTCAGTATCTGACAAAGTACTAATGCTACAGTAACCAAATTTGCACAAGTGATTCATCTTTGGATGCTGAGGTGAACCCATGCATCGGATGCAGCATCTGACCTACATTTTCCGCTTGATTTACTTGGTTAAGAAGTTTGGGGTAGCTCAGTATCTGACAAAGTACTAATGCTACAGTAACCAAATTTGCACAAGTGATTCATCTTTGGATGCTGAGGTGAACCCATGCATCGGATGCAGCATCTGACCTACATTTTACGCTTGAGTGACTTGGTTAAGAAGTTTGGGGTAGCTGAGTATCTTACAAAGTACTAATGCTACAGTAATCAAACTTGCACAAGTGATTCATCTATGGATGCCGAGATGGACCCATGCATCGGATGCAGCATCTGACCTACTTTTTCCACTTGAGTGATTTTGCTTTTAAAAGCCAATATTGAGCAAAGTATAAGTGCTACATGTACCAAACTTTCATATTGGATGTATCTTTGATCAAACTTTCATAAAATGACCTTGACCTACTTTTTCCGCTTGAGTGATTTTGCCTTTAAAAGCCAATATTGAGCAAAGTATACGAGCTACATGTTCCAAACTTGCATATTAGATGTATCTTTGATCAAACTTTCATAAAATGACCTCTACCTACTTTTTCCGCTTGAGCGATTTTGCCTTTAAAAGCCATTATTGAGCAAAGTATAAGTGCTACATGTATTAAACTTGCTTATTGGATGTAACTTTGATCAGACTTTCATTTATGACCTTGACCTACTTTTTCCGCTTGAGTGATTCTGCATTTAAAAGCCAATATTGAGCAAAGTATAAGTGCTACATGTACCAAATTATGTCTCCCCCCAACGGGGAGGAGACATTTTGGTTTTGCCTTCGTCGTCCGTCTGTCTGTCTGTCCGTTCCTCTGTCACTCATCGTGTCCGGGCTATATCTCTTGAACCATTTGCCTGATCACTTTCATATTTTAGTATGTTGTTGCTTATGACCCGAAGGTTTCACATCACCTTGACCCAAGGTCATGTGACCAAGGTCAAGGTCACTTAGTGCATTTTTAAAGAAATTATGAATACATTCCTGTCCGGGCTATATCTCTTGAACCGTTTGCCAGATCACTTTCATATTTTAGTATGTTGTTGCTTATGACCCAAAGACTTCACATCACCTTGACCAAAGGTCATTTGACCAAGGTCAAGGTCACTTAGTGCATTTTTAATGAAATTATGCATACATTCCTGTCCGGGCTATATCTTTTGAACCGTTTGCAGGATCACTTTCATAGTTTAGTATGTTGTTGCTTATGACCCAAAGATTTCACATCACCTTGACCCAAGGTCATGTGACTAAGGTCAAGGTCACTTAGTGCATTTTTAAAGAAATTATGAATACATTCCTGTCCGGGCTATATCTCTTGAACCGTTTACCGGATCACTTTCATATTTTAGCATGTTGTTGCTTATGACCCAAAGATTTCACATCACCTTGACCAAAGGTCATGTGACCAAGGTCAAGGTCACTTAGTCAATTTTTAATAAAATTATGCATACATTCCTGTCCGGGCTATATCTCTTGAACCGTTTGCCGGATCACTTTCATATTTTAGTATGTTGTTGCTTATGACCCGAAGGTTTCACATCACCTTGACCCAAGGTCATGTGAACAAGGTCAAGGTCACTTAGTGCATTTTTAATGAAATTATGCATACATTCCTGTCAGGGCTATATCTCTTGTACCGTTTGCTGGATCACTTTCATATTTTAGTATGTTTTTGCTTATGACCCAAAGATTTCACATCACCTTGACCCAAGGTCATGTGACCAAGGTCAAGGTCACAGTGCATTTTTAATGAAATTATGCATACATTCATGTCCAGGCTAGATCTCTTGAACCGTTTGCCGGATCACTTTCATATTTTAGTATGTTGTTGCTTATGACCCGAAGGTTTTGCATCACCTTGACCCAAGGTCATGTGACCAAGGTCAAGGTCATGTAGTACAATTTTAATGAAATTGTACATGCATTCCTGTTCGGGCTATATCTCTTGAACCGTTTGCACGATCGCTTTATATTTTAGTATGTTGTTGCTTATGACCCAAGGTTTCACATCACGTTGACTCAAGATCATGTGACCAAGGTCAAGGTCATTTAATATACATGTATTTTAAATGAAATTGTATTTGTTATGTGTATTATGTCCAGGCTTAATCTTTTGAACTGTAATCGGATCATTTGATATTTTAGTATGATGGTGCTGATGACCCAAAGGTTTCACACCACCTTGATCCAAGGTCATATTACTAAGGTCAAGGTCAAATATTACATTTTTTAATGAAATTGTAAATACTATTGAGTCTGGACTATATCTGTGGAATCGTATACTGGATCGCTCTGATACTTTAGAATGCTGTTGCTCAGGATTGTAAGGTTTCTTATAATCTTGACCCAAGGTCAAGATCATTTAGTTCTTTTTAATGAAGTTGTACGTACTAATCTTGTCTGGGCTATATCTGCTGAACCTTTCTTACAGTTGTTTTCATATTTTGATATGTTGTTTCTCAGGACTAAATTTTTCTTATCACATTGTCCCAAGGTCACATGATTAAGGTCACTTCTTACTTTGGTAATGAAATTGTATATGCTAATCATGTCCAGGCTGAAATTGTTATGCTTATCATGTTTAGGCTTTATATTTTGAATCGTGTATCCAATCACTAATTCAGTTTTTTGTTGCGCATGATCCATACAATGTATTTTTCAGATCACCTATATCCAAGGTCATGTGACCAAAGTCAATTTCACTAAATATGAAATTGTATATGCTAATCATGTTTGGGCTTTACCTCAAACAATACAATGAATCAATTTCATGTTTTAGTATGATGTTGCCCATGACTCAAAGGTTTCACATCATCTTGGCCCAAGGTCAAAGTAACTTAGAGGGAGGGGGGAGACAACTGTTTTTTTTCTGAAAAACATTTGATTTAATTTGCATATTAGATTTATTTTTTATCAAACTTTCATAAAATGACCTCGACCTACTTTTTCCGCTTGAGTGATTTTGCCTTTAAAAGCCAATATTGAGCAAAGTATAAGTGCTACATGTACCAAACTTACAGGTACTTATTGGATGTATCTTTGATCAAACTTTCATAAAATGACCTTGACCTACTTTTTCCGCTTGAGTAATTTTGCCTTTAAAAGCCAATATTGAGCAAAGTATAAGTGCTTCATGTACCAAACTTGCATATTGGATGTATCTTTGATCAAACTTTCATAAAATGACCTCGACCTACTTTTTCCACTTGAATGATTTTGCCTTTAAAAGCCAATATACATGTACTTAGAAATATGTTTGAATTGAATTTTGCTGCCACGAGGTGAGCTTCGTAATCTGTGATTACCTATGTTTATCTAAAGTGGAAGGACAACGCACGAGAAATAATCGAGTGCTTTCAGGGCTAAATCCAGCCCTTATCATAACAGCTCCTTTGATTTAAAGATCTTGGCTGAAAAAAATGTCATATTCAAAAAGCTCTACATGTATTTAAAAAAAATCTCAAGGAATCAAAGAAGGTTTTTTAATTGGATGAAAGAAGATTCAAGCCAACAAAGTCAAAATGGAAGTAAGGTTGAAAAATCTGTGAAAAAAATTAAACAAAAATATAGTGAAGTAAGAATTTCTTTTAAAAAAAAAAGAAAACGCATGTTGGTTCAGGGTTTCCTTAGAAATCTGCAATTCTACATCTGTGCATCGAACCGGCAATGCTATTATCAAAGCACCGAAATTTTGGTGCACTGCACAGGCCTACCAAATACCTAGGAGTTAACATCAGTAAAGATCTGTGATGGGATAACCACATCAACAACATTGCATCCAAGGCAAATAGGACCCTAGGATTCATTAGAAGGAATATGAGGGGATGTAGGAAGCAGGCAAGGGTAGGAGCCTATCAAGGTCTTGTACACCTGACACTTGAATACGCATGCACAGCATGGGACCCACGGAGCTCCAAGCATACACACCAGTTGGAGATAGTTCAGAGAAGGGCAGCATGTTTTGTCACCCAGAACCACCATCATCGCCACCTAGATAGTGTTTCCCAGATGATTAAAGTCACCTTCACTGGAAGCCCTAACAGATCTTAGATTAATTCTCATATACATGTACAAGATCCAACATGCCTTGGTCGTAATACCAGCAGATGCGTACCTCATTATGAGGTCCCAAGTAATAGACAGAGAACCAAATCAGAATCGGATTATTCCTGGGTCAGCAACGAAAAATCGGGTGAAAGACATGACCCGCACGGGCAATAAAAGATAATTGGGTCAAAGGGTAAAAAAGTGGGACTGACCTGTTGAAATTGGGTCAGTTGACAGCTATGACCTCATGTGCAGTGATGCTAGAACTCGTGCAGCCACACCTTTTGCCTCCCACATACTGGTAAAGAGGTGTACAGACACTCCAACCTTCCAAGAACATTAGCGGATTGGAATAGGTTACAACATGAAGTTGCCTTTACACCATCACTGGAGGCCTTCAAATTTCAGCTGGATGACTATACCAGAGTCCAGCTGACCACCACTGCATACTAGCCTACCAAGCCTGTTTTATCCATTTCTGATCATAAAAACTTTTAAGTTTTAACCTTGTCCACAGCGCACACCGAGTATATTGCTCAGAAGTTATGAGTTTACTCGTTACAGGAAGATGAAGAAGAAAATTAAGAATTAATTAAATTTGCTCATACGAGGAGACCCATCTCTACAGGTATGTATGTTTGTATTCGGAGCCACTGCCTTTCCTCAATATTCCCCTTGCCTCCCTCCTCCCCTTGCCCCTTTATCCCTGTTCCCCCTCCTGCATATCCCCCACTTCAGCCTCCACTCTTTCATCCTGTCCGCCACATCCTTTATAGCGAGCGGAGCTCGCTGCAAAGGCCCGAAGGGCCTTTGCGAGCGAAGCTCGCCCTTATGGTAACGCGTATACACATATCTTATTGAGAAAATATGCTGAATCAAAGAATGAGAATGTACTACTTTGCTTTCAAAAACTTTCGTCCCCTCGCAGACAGAGTTGCTGCGGAGATGCTGGATATTGCCATTTAAATTTTTTTTCGACTCCAAGTAGACGTATATGTTATACTCAATTTTTGTTTATAAGTTAAATTTATTGAAAATATTTTTCGTAAATCAGGTAACGATAAAGCATCAACAAGGCGGCGTAACCACGGGAAATCCGACATTTCCGGTTTTAAACGAGACATTTCGCACTGATTGCTTTTCTCGTCTCGGGTGGTTTCGTACTGTCAGAAGTCGGAATATGTTTGTTTTTTCTTTTTTTCTTAAGTAATTTATTTTCAGCTAGCCTAAACATTATTCTTACAAAATAAAAATGAATTATAAAGAACCATATTTTTAAAGAACTATATTTTTAAGCCCCCCCCCCCCCCTTAAAATGTTCACCTGCTGGTCTAGATCAAGTTTACAAATGCTTCCGTGTTTCCACTCTCCTTATACTACCTTTTTTGGCAATCATAAATAGAAAGTTTTGTAAGATAAGATAAACCATCATAGTCAAAATAAAAAAGAAAGATCTTTTTTTATTTTATATATATTAATCATATCTATTTTCTCTCCGCTCGCACAAAAAGGCTTTGCCTTGATTCATATTATCATCTCCCTCTGGTTCAAGGGATATGTATAGGATCAATCTAATTAAAATTCAGCTGTCTATATATCATGCACTACGTAGATCTATGTAGTAGAAGATTGGTATAGGACGAAACAGAATTAAAACGAGATGACTTCTGGATAAGCTGAGGAAACCCGTACGAGTTATCGTTCTTTTTGTGTTGGTCAATCTTGGGAACGTGTGGTGTCATTTGGTAAGTCTGTTTAAAATCATCAGAAAGAATATATTTTCTATTGAAAGTCAAACAAATTGTTACTTTAAATGTATTGTCGTAATTTTCTAGATAGACTTTCACGCACCTGTCGATTTTCCTGAATTTCCTCCGTCGCAATGTTTTCAAATTTCTTTGTTCGTGAGTACACGCCTACACGATTATGTAAAATGGTGTTGAATACCTAAAGAAGACAAAACATACAGACAAGGTTAGAGTTTCTGTGCAAAAACTTGAACTGACCCTTTATTATTTTATGTTATAGAGTTTCCAAGAGGCTGATACCCAAGAACAGCCAGGATGCCTCAGAATGAACATATTGAGTTACACAGGAAAAGGCATGGATACCGCCTTGATTACCACGAGAGGAAACGAAAGAAAGAAAGCAGAAAGGCTCATGAAATCGCTGAGAAAGCAAAGAAACTTAGAGGAATTAAGGCAAAATTATTCAATAAGAAAAGACATGCTGAGAAAGTACAGATGAAAAAGACTATAAAAATGCATGAGGAACGAAAGACCAAACAAAAGAACAATGAGCAAGTTCCAGAAGGTGCTGTTCCAGCATATCTACTGGACAGGGAAGGCCAGAGCAGGGCAAAAGTGCTATCAAATATGGTCAAACAGAAACGAAAAGAGAAAGCAGGAAAATGGGACGTACCACTACCGAAAGTCAGAGGAGTCAGTGAGGCTGAGGTATTTAAGGTCGTTAAATCAGGCAAAACCAAAAGAAAGGGATGGAAAAGAATGGTCACAAAAGTTACATACGTAGGTGAAGGGTTCACACGTAAGCCGCCAAAGTTTGAACGATTTATTAGACCAATGGCATTAAGGTTCAAAAAGGCACATGTGACACATCCTGAATTGAAAGCAACATTTTGTCTACCAATAATTGGAGTGAAGAAGAATCCAACCTCACCGATGTACACAGGTTTAGGCGTAATTACAAAAGGAACTGTTATAGAAGTCAACATTAGTGAACTTGGACTCGTAACTCAAAGTGGGAAAGTTATATGGGGAAAATATGCGCAGGTTACGAACAATCCTGAGAACGATGGCTGCATAAATGCTGTCCTCTTAGTATGATTCAGTTCCAGCACAGACCATCATGGTAGAGGGAAAAATGGAAGTGAAATCTGAGGATACATTATAATGCACACTTATTTAACACATTGTACATTTACATGCATGGCACATACGCAATGATCAATCTGAAGAGTAAATTTTCTTTTATGAAAATTAGTTCATCAATCTTCACATGCATCTCTCATATTTCTGTACATGTACATGAAAAAATACCAATCAGGTCATGAAATAAAAATGAAAAAAAAAGATTGTTTTGTACATTGAATTCTGCATTTATCTGATAATATATTTATAAATGCAACAGATACTGATGTGACATGTGTCATATCTTGCATGTCTAAACGAAGTCAAACTTTGATATTTTTTAGTCTTTAATAGTAACAATATTCATAGAATGCATTAGTCACAACGGGTGCAAGTGTTCTGTGTTAATTATACATGTATCAGTCTCATTAGCCGTACTTAGTGAGTTTGCACCATCATGTACATACTGGTCTTGTGTACATTGTACATGAATAGAAAAGGATGACTAGGTTTATGCTAATATAAAAAAACCCCCAACAACCTCAAAGTAGATACATGTAGCATATTTTGTACACAAAAGTTGAGACTTTTAGACAAATCTGCCTTTATGATGCGCGATAAAACTTCATATACATACTCCATACAAGTGAAGGACATGCCCTATTGATTTTGGGATTGAAAGGTCAAGGTCACAGATCATTAGAGCAGTTGCATTTATTTTACTTCTTACTTTACTTCTACTTTTACCTCACCTCTACGCTTCAGTGGTCACTGTGGTTAGGGATTAGGCCGTGGTATTTAAAATTCGTTTTCCATCCTGGTGTTTTAAAAAAAGACACCCTCCAGTTAGGCGAAAACACACAAACATACAATTTTTGTATTGTTGTCAATGACATGTATTATTCTGAAATTTTATTTAAGGCACATATCCACTGTACAAGTCAGGGGAGACGGGAATGTGAGCTATTATAGCTAAGTCTTGGTTTAAATAGATCCATTTTAGCCGTTTTTCATTTCGAGTAATAAAGCCGTAGAAGGAACTTTTTTTTCAGTATGACAGGATACCTTTGGCAATCTCGAATTAATTGTGAGTGTATGCTTTTTATCTGGTATTTTGTCTCGAAAGGTACCAGTCCGCACACGTTAAACAGAATATTTCACAGCCATGGCTTTACATTGTTCAATACACACCTGTCCTGAGGCGATCCAACTACAGTTACCTTTTAAAGCTGACCTGTCACTTTTTTACCATTTAAATATGAAAGTATAATCATCAGACGGACGGACATGCAGACGGAAAGATCATTTATTTATGTAGCAAAAATTACAATGCTTAATGTTTCTTCGTCCGAAAAGTGGAAATTTACATAAAATGTACCCGTAAGTTTTATGTCTAAGATATGAAATGTTCCCGCAAAACGTCAGGGTAGGTCAGCTTTAAAAGTTAACTGTAGTCGTCAATACTCGAGACCAAGATTATGTAACCCCTAACCGCAGTGACCACTGAAGCGTAGAGGTGAGGTAAAAGTAGTGGTAAATGTAAACTAAATGCAACTGCTCTAGTGTCATTTGAAAATACATGTACATCTGTATCTTCTTTATTATGATAAATATCGGAATTGGTATTGCATCTATCATTTTGATTCATAGATTTGTTCCCCATGGATCAAAGATGTGCTCATACCTGCTGTGTTGATTTTGGGGTCCAAAGGTCAAGATCACTAGACATTGGTTTCCAGATCATATTCTATGTCTTAATCATGAAAATGGATGGTGCATGTAATATGCACCTGTGATCATGAGACTACATAGATTTTTTTCCCAATGTTTGAGGTCACTGGACATTTTTGTTTAATATGAAGGACGTGCCTTGTTGAATGTGTATTGTACCTACCAGTACATGTACCATATCATCATCAAAGTTCATAGTTTTGTCCCTGATGAAATGATGTGCCTATTCATTTTAGGGTAAACCCACTATCATTATTGAGTTTGATTACGCTTCTCATGAATTGAGGATATACCTGTCTGTTATATGGAAGAGATCTCCAGCAAGACTACCCTACACTGACCACAACAGAACACACTCGCATGATACAACAACATCAGACTTTCTCAACATACAACAGGACAGGACACACAATGCTCTTCCCCAACAAACAATCAAAATAGACACACCAAAATAGGATACACAAATTACAATTCGGGCTTTTCGAAATAAAGAGTTACTTCCCATTTGTGCAGGTATCTGACGTCAACGCATTGTGACGTCATCAAATTCTATGGAAACCAGCACGAAATTCAGGGTAACAGGATTACATATATGACGTTTTCAGAGGAATTTAATGACGTCACAATGCTTTTACGTCATATACCTGCACAAATCGAACGCAGGAATGTAAAATCGAAAAGACGGAATAAATAAACCAAAGAAGACCAATGTGCACCCAGCACCTCATTCGAATGATATAGTTTTCTCACTCACATCTCAGACTGATGAAAAAACGTAGACATGGCAGTTTAATACTTTCTTGTCTCACACTGAGTCCACGTGACTCATAGTAAGACATCATAGAACGTTATGTCACGTCATCATTAGATTTGTGCATAATTTGGTATCAATTCTGATTAAAAAATTATTTTAGTGTGATGATAAAATTAGCTGAGTGAGAAAATAATATGTTGTGACTGAGACAGGGGAATCTCATACTCATGCATTAGATTTGCTACATCCAATGGATATGCAATGACACAACATTGAATTACACAAAGTGTAATGATGCATCACAAGGCAAGATGCATCACGAAGACTTTGCACCATGCTATCTGAAATTTCTGGGGAGAACACTGCATCCATGACTCAGCAATTAAGCCATGTTGTGAATTGCAAATAATTTACACTCGAATAGATTCCTGTCTCATTTGAATGTCAAGATAGACTCTATTTATCCAGATTGCATGGGCACATACTTCCCACTTATTAAAAGGGATGTAACAGAAATTTCTTCCAAACCATACAGCTGATGTATAAACAAAAAGTTTTCTAACTGTATGATGACATCACAAACATTGATATGTAAGGGCCCTAGGTAGTTCAAAAGCTTTGAAAATTAGTTATCAAATGTAGTGTGTGCTCTGCTTGCTGGAAAAAGCGCATGATCAATAACCCAAATAGTCCGATCAACTCTTAGATGAGACAAAGGACTAGGACCCTGTCTTCTCCCACTTGAGACTGAGAACTCTCAAATTTCCCTGGGGTGAGATAAATCGATCTCACCCTCTGACGTCATGGATCTCACCCTCTGACGTCCTCGCTACCAAAGTGACGTTATGAAAGTAAGGCAAACTGGTGATTATAACAGACACTCTAGATAGTCGATAACGTGGGAGAAAAACAATCAAACACCACCATGAGGGAGGGATGGCTAATTCTCAACCCTCGTATAAAAATTTTGCTTGCCCATGCCTCGGCAAGCCTCGTCATGGACTTGCAAAATTCGTACACTTGGGTTGAGAAATCGCCATCCCTCCCTCATGGTGGTGTAAGATTATATTATTCTCTGATGAGATATGGACATAGTCCATCATGGAATAACATTATACACCATACAGTAGAGTCAGACATGTATTGACACATGTTATTTGTGAATAATTTTCTTTTTGTGAATGAGATAGAACAAGGTTATTTTACAGCTATGGTGTTGGTATAATATATCGATGGATTAAATCCATGCATTTTCTTTTCTTTTTTAGTGAAATGAGATAGACCAGGATGGTGTTACAACAAAGACAGATGAGTTGTGAGGGTGGAGGGCTGGTAAAGTTTGAGGCGTCGGACCACGGAGACAGCATCCTGGCGGGGCTGAAACAACTAAGGGAGAGGGACCTCCTGTTTGATGTCGTATTGACAGTACAAGGCAAAAGGTTTCCTGTACACAGAGTAGTGCTGGCTGCATGTTGTGATTACTTCAGGTAAGTCTACAGACATTTGGGATATTTTGTCAACAGGTATGTACTTGATGTTGCTTGTGCCAAGGAAGACTTCTTGAAATGCATTGGTGGTTAAAACAAGGTTTTAAGTGTAAGAATAACTTGATCCATGTAGTTGAAGATTATATTTTATGTGATCAAGATTATGAATCAAATCTTTATTTTTTTTTTCTGACAGTGTAACCAATTTTGGAATATTAACTATATGTAACCTGTAAATTCATGAAATTTTGTTTTAATTTTATATTCTGATTGGAGTACATGTACTGAGGAATTCATTGTGTAAATGCATCAGCTTGAATATATTTTCAATAGCACTTTAGAAATCAAAGTATTATCTGTATGTTGAACTAGCAACCTTCAATTACTAGTAAATACTACATCTCTAAACAATTTTCTATAAATATGTCATATTTTTTTCCGTTTAGGGCAATGTTTACAGATGGTTTACGTGAGAGTTGGCAGAGTGAGATTGAACTAAATGGAGTGACGGCAACGGGACTGAAGAACCTTATTGACTTTGCTTACACTTCCAAAATACTCCTTGATTTTGGTAATATATAACAGACTTTAAACATACAATGTACAATAATTGTTCAATTGGTCAGAATTATGGAATTTGTAGGCTATATTATACTGTAAATATGGTTATTTTCATGATTATAACATTAGGACGATCTGCGTGGGAAAAATATTCACAATAGAAATGTATCTGTCTTTGTAAGAATGCAGCAGGGTTATATTCGCGTGGGGGAAATTTTCGCGAAGTCCATTGATTCGCAAAACCCACACATGAAAATTTCCATGTTTACAGTATGTCATATTTAACGTAGCTCGCGGGGAAGCTTTCATCACAATCAAATGTGTACGCAGGTTTCACCCTCGAATTTTTTTATGTGCACATCTACGCTATGACGTCATAAACCTTTCTTGATCGTAACGTCACGTTACGTTGCGCGACATATATCATTAGGGCGCAAATAATGGCTTTTTTTTCTAGTAAGCGTAGCGAGCCGAAATTTTTAAACATAAACTTTACATTGTGTCTAAATTCAGTCAATGTATTTAGACACGCTTGCAATGAGAACCGGAAACTTTGAGGGATGTTTGGGTATATTTTGACTATTTCTAGGGAATGATATATGAATGCAATTTTTTCTTCAAATATTAAGTTGGAAATTAATGTTCTTTCATCCATCCTCCTCCATCCTTATCTAATTTCTTTATTGTACCATATAGACGGACGGAGAAAGCTTTACTTTTTTATTGTTTTTATTCACCACAACTCGGAGAAATGGAAATTTCATTTTAATAATATATATCACGACAATCGAGGCGGCTGAACGTAATGATAGAAAACGAGCATGAAATGAAAATCACAATGTATATCTTATATGGACCGCCCCTCCCCAACCCTTATCCGATATTATAAAATACATGTACATATAAACAAGAGGGAATTTTTTGTATACCCCGCCAAAAGATATCAGATTTAATAGTAATGAGCATGTCCGTCCGTCTGTTTCGTATGATGTTTTCAAATATTTGAAGAAAAAAATGTCATGTACGGAGAATTTTATTTTTACATTAAGATATAAGGTCTAGTTCGAATACAGCCCATGTACTTGTTGATTAATTATCTTTAAAAAAAAGGTTTCTGGATGTTTTAAGGAAGACAGTTACAGAGAATCAAATATTCCGCATACTCCTTGACGTCATGTTGACATATGCGATCTGAACACGCTGTGACTTTGACGTTGCGAGTAAAATTGACGCCGAGGCCACGCAAAACAAATTTTTCAATCTTAAATTGCAAAAAATCTGCCGAGAAGACGTATCCATGTTTTTATATGTTCGAATTCAGCTCATTCTCTACTTTTACGTGTAAGAAGGGCTTTAAGGACCTCCACAACTTAATGGAGAAAATGATAATGAAGCAAGCCGTGTTTTGCCTTTTGCATGAGTGCGGATTTTTGAATAATAAGTTGCAAAATGGCGATAAAAATTGCAAATTTCCCCTTAGAGACACAATAATCCGTAGAAATACAATACTCAACATGGCAACAATATTTTTGATCTCCCTTTTCACCCTCCTTGGTCAATTTTCTAGATTAAAATTATTTTAGTTCAGAAAATGCATATTTTCGAATTAGAATGTCAATGCCGTCTTTGAGGCTTAAAATCTCGAAAAACTTCGTGAAACAGTTACATGAAAATTATATCAAAGATTGATCAAATCTTATATTTCATGTAGACAAATTTTCAGGCTATGTCTTCTCGCAAAATTTTCCGTGCCGTAACGCCGCAATGTACCTTAAGAAATAACAACTAGCTAGCCGTGGTTTATTGTCCAGTAATTCCATGAGTCGCATGAACCAATCAAATTATCACCGAGCCACGAAGCGGCGAGGTGATAATTTGATTGGTTCACGTGACGAGTGGAATTACTGGACAATGAATCACGGCTAGCTAGTTGTTATTTCTATTCTAATATAGCACGTGAATGGGCGGAGCTTAGCGCACTGGAAGTTTGTTGGAGATTTTACACCAGGCAAGTTCTATGGTACATATAGGGAGAAAATTTCAAGTCATATTAGAATTAGAAATAATCCACAATTTTCATATAACATACATGTATATAAGCAACAATCAACATATCTGTTAAATTATCTTTAAAACAAAGTATTGTGTATGTTATCCATGAAATGAATGATATATCTTCACTTGGAAAAGGAAAATTATTGAAAAATGTCAGAAATAGAGAAGCTACCTTAAGATGCAAGGGAAGGAGGACATCTGCATGGATCTATAATTTGTTTTTCTGATGGAAAAAGTTACAGAAAAAAGAAATGAAAAGTAGAAGTATGCTGGTATAGCAGCTTCATAGTATTCTTGCATTATACTTATGATATGAATTGAATAATTATCTTCATTTTCACAGACAATGTAGAGGATATACTGGTGTCAGCCAACCATGTACAGATGGTACCTGTCATTACTGCGTGTGCAGACTTCCTCACGGCAAATCTGTCTCTAGAGAACTGCGTAGACATGCTCAACATGGCCGAATTATTCTCCATGCGAACTCTCAGGGAAATCATCTTACGATTTATGTGCTCAAATCTTACCAAGCTCTCCAGCTGTCCCAGTTTCTATCAGAAGCTGTCTCACAAACATTTACTTACTGTGTTAACGAGTGATTTTCCCGTTGATTGTACGGAGACAGACGTTTTGACGTCGGTGCTAGACTGGATTTCTTACCAATTTGACCAAAGGTCGCAATTTGCCATGTCCCTTCTTAGCCAGGTTCACATGAAGAATGTACCGATTACAGAGTTGTCTCTCTTGCCTAATATATCTGTTTGGGACAGAATAGTTGATGCTTACCCTGCCATACAGAGAATGACCAAATCTTGCCAAGAACTTCCCAGAGGTGTCCTAACAACAGAGTCAGGATTAATAAATGAAAGAGGATTTTGCAAGTCCCTAGGTATCTTTACATACTAGCTTCCTAACAATGTTCATATATCTATGTATTGAAGCAATTTGTATATCTCTTTCATGTATGTAAATCAATATTAATTTTCAACTTTTTCCAAATTGAACACTTCATTGGCTTAATTATGATTACCATGGTTGTTTGTTAGAATTTTAGATGTATACGATACTGGTTGGTCATGTCTTAATTCTTTAAATGATAATGTGATTCTCTGAAAACTTAAACACATTCCACCTATGATATTTAAAATCATGCATTTATTTTATACAGTGAACCTGCCTTAGTGACCCACTGTGTTAAGAGACTTCCTGTTTTAAAAGACCTTACTTTTCAATTCCCAACTAAACAATTTTCATGAAAATTGACCTGCATTAAGAGACTACCTGTCTTATGTGACCATGATTTGACCTTCCCTTGAAGGGTCCCTTAATACAGGTTTAACTGTAGTTGCTTTGGGAACAGTTCAAGTATTGTACTGAAGTAGTGGAGAAGACAAGGTCTCCTCCACTACCAAGAGACAATTATTTGACTTTTTTCCAAGGATCTGTAAAATAATATTGAAATATGCATGCATCACATTTGATCATTATGATGCGTAATACCGTAACAGTATGTAATTACAAAGAAATCATGAAAAAAAATTAAATTGATGAAAATTACCAGAAACTATAATTTAATATGATGAATTTTGTATTATTTCTCATTGAAGCAATATGTTTAAGAAATAACAATTAGCTAGCCATGGTTTGTTGTCCAGTAATTCCCCAAGTTGCATAAACCAATCAAATTATCATCGAGCCATGAAGCAGTGAGGTGATAATTTTATTGGTTCATGCGACGAGGGGAATTACTTGACAACAAATCACAGCTAGCTAGTTGTTATTTCAATTCTGATATTGTTCTGCACAAGTTCTATAGCACGTGAATGGGCGGAGCTTAGCGAACTGGAAGTTTGTTGGAGATTTTACACCAGGCAAATTCTATAGTACATATAGGGAGAAAATTTCAAGTCATGTCAGAATATTTCTTCTATTTTCTTTAACAGTATGTGTTGGAGGCTTCAGTCCAAAGGACGGCATGTCAAATAAGATAAGCTACTACCATGCACAGTCTCATTCCTGGAAAACTTTAACAGCCATCCCACATGTCGATCAGTGTAATTTTGGACACGTCACTCTAAACAATGAGCTGTATGTAGTGGGTGGCTGCTTCAATGATCAGATCCAAGAAGTGGTACATCAGTACGGTTTCTGCTACAACCCGGAAAAGAATGCATGGCGAAGTATCGCAGCGCTGGAACACGAGCGATGTAGATTTTACCTAGGTGCCTTGAAAGGGAAGTTATATGCTATAGGTGGGGACCCACTCGCAGGTGACATTACGGAAGAAATGGCCCTGTCAGAGTGTTACAGTCCGGAAGAAAACAAGTGGACAGAAATAGCTCCGTTGCCTGGCAATAGAGCACAGCATGCTGGGATTGTCCACCATGATTATCTATATATTTCTGGTGGATCGCAGGACAGTGATGATGAATTCTATTCCAGCTTCTATCGCTACGATCCAGAAAACGATAGCTGGACAGAGTTATGCCCCTTGATAACTCCTCGTGCCGATCATACAATGTTTGTGTACAATGATCAGATACATTGTATTGGAGGATGGTACGAAAATGTACTTCAACAAAGAATCCTTGTTTCGACCATAGATAGATATGATGCTGTAGCTAATACATGGGAGACAATAGCATCTGTTCCCGAGCCCCGTTTATTTGCGTCATACGCCATTATTGATGGGAAGGTTTATGTGGTTGGAGGTTGGCTAAATGGACGATACCAGGACAAAGCAAAGGCTGTACAAGTATACAGCTTTATACAGCATCAATGGATGGATCAGGAACTGCCTGAAATAGAACTGTGGGAACATAGTTGCTGTTGTCTTTATGTACCAAACCATTGATTTTTACCTCTGACTAATTCAGAACTTGTACCTTGCTTAAACTATATATGGTTTCCGTTCCTCCGAAATAGAGTTTTAGGAGATATAGATTATTACTCTCTTTTTCATATACTAAGCCATGAAAATTATCTAAAATTTATTTTTGCCCAGATCTGTAAGATTAAAGGTCCGTAGCCAGGGCCGTTGTGAGGGCTAATTTGGGGCCGATATTCGGCCAATTCCCAATGCAAAATAGTATCTTTTTTCCCACTTTAAGTCCCAAAATTTTGCTGTTATTCCCAATTTGAAAGGCCCGGCGCCATTCCCAAAATACCCTGTGACAGCCCTGTTAGCATAGAGATCATATCTGAGTTTTCCATTTAATTTCTCCCCAATGTCATCAAACAAAAACTATGGTCTTCATGTCTTTTAAAATAAAGGTCACAAGAATCTTGTTTAAGTTAAGGCAAGAGGGCATGGATTAAAACGTGATGACACTATGGAAACTTCTTATTTTCATCGTATGAAGTTTTGATATTCGCTATTTTCAAAAACCAGTGTTACTTCCCATTTGAGACGGTATCTGACGTAGACTGATTATGACGTCATCAAATTCTATGGAAACAGTTCTAAAAGTCTGGGAAATGACGGTAAAAAATGGACATTATCATACCATTTTCATGACGTCATAGTGGTATTACATCAGATACCGTCTATAAGGGGAAAAAACTGTATTTCGCAAAGACTAAATAGATTTTTATTATTTGCATGATTATATTTTGATGTCAGAATAATGCCTCTTCATTTTGAGGTCAAATATCCAAAGTCATTAAGATCTTACCTATTTGTGCTTCATGTCAGAAATAGATGCTATTGACTTGTGTATCAAGTTTTTGATGGGGGGGTTATACTTTTCCCAATTTGGTTGGTCTTTTTGTGTGTTGTTAGTCACTTTTGCATTTTGCTTCAAGCACATATTTGTTACTGACTATTTCTGATTTACTTTTAACTTTGTTGTGATTTCCATGCACTGCATAATATTATGATGACCAGTCATACACGTATTTCGCTTTGAAAAAATTTGTTGAGAAGGTATGTTTTTCATTTTTTTATGCGCCCATTATTCTATGGGAAATCTTATACCAAGGGCATCATTTCTACATACTCCATTACGCAGTCACTGAATTTATTTTTGGTACAATTTAACAGTATGGCGAAGCGATATAATGAATTTGAATGAAGGACATTAAATGATAAATGTAAGGTGAAATTTTCAGTTTTCATTGGTAAACCTAATTATTCTTTGTACAAGTAATTTGTGTGAGAAGGTTACATGTCATGACCTTAAACTATAAAAGAAGGCAGGTAAATTTTCTGTCATTTCCTCACTGACCCCTATAGGATTAACAGGTCCATTGAATCCCTTATACCCCTTCTGAATTATTGACTGACAGCTTAAAATGGATTATATTGGCATATCTCCTTAGCATCATCAAGTTTACCTGTCGGTATGTCTTTGATGTCGCACACCACTCGCAACTCTTAAGTGAACGTCGCTATCATCAAAGCAATTATGTCACCCCTACCAAGCCTACACTACTCGGGTATGCATATTAATGACCATCCGGCTGAGAAACTCGGCCTTTAACTTGGGTCATACATGTATCTGCTAGGTCAAGGTCACAGCACATTATGGTGATGACTGTAGTGAAGAGGGCATAGATTATGCATACCATAACAGATTACGTTTAAACTTAGTACAAATGATAAGTAAATATAGATAAAATGTTTCGACCTTAAAGCAAAATTAAGGTCATGATGCATACTGAGGTAAATTTTTGCCTTGAGTTTATTTGAAAGAAAATTCACATGATTGTTGCCAATAAACTGAAGGTGTATCATGACATTGAATCAAGGTCATATTTGAAAGGTCAAGGTCATAGTGCTCACCTGACTGATGTAGTTTACTTCTTTGGAACTGTTGTCACTTATTGCTTTAAGATTCATTGTAGAATTTGATTGGAATAAAAAAAGATGCATATTAAAATAATTCTTTGGTAAGTCTTTATTGAATAAAGTCACATTTTCAATGTTGATACTATTAGTAAAATGATGTCCAAATTCAAAATTTTGCCAAATGATGTGATGTCTGATGTCTGTGCATATAAAATCAAGGTTTAAAACAGCCATTAATATTTTCTGGAAAATGGGCTATTGGCACATTTTTTCAACATACGTTGTTTTGTGTTACTCTTTTTGAATATTTGTATATTTGCTAGTAATTTTTGATAGGAGATTGAGCATCTCAAGCTGTTTTACATTCCTTTTGTGCATTCATAGTTTTGTATGCAAGTCTATTTTTTGACCGATATTTTTTTTTATTTATTCATAGAGGAATTATGTGCAATTGAATTTTTTTTTTACATTTATTATGAGAAGAGTTTTTATACAATCTTACAAATTGTTGTTTGTATATGTAAATATACATGTATTTATACACATATTTGTGTATGTGTGAATCTTAAATAGTACATGGGCAGATACTGTAAACATGGTTATTTTCGCTGGGGGGAAATTTCACGATTATAAAATCCAGACATTACACTTCGGGGAAATATTGTTGCGATAAAAGCATCTCTGCCTTTGTAAGAGAGAAGCAGGGTTCTTTTCGTACGGGGAAATTTTTTGCGAAGTCCCTTGATTTGCAAAATACGCAGAAATTTCCATCATGCAAAAATGTCCATGTGCACAGTATTAAGCAGACTTACATACAATGATAATATAGTCATAGGGAAAAGGAGAAGGGATCCCATATGCATAGTATAGTTACTTCTTTATATGGAGGATAGTGATTAGCTACCGGGAACTTTGGAAAGAATCTACCAAATTTACGAGTTTTGATAGCATCATGTACAATTTAGTCGATATGTATGTTCCCATTTCGTTTCTCTGTGTAATGTTGGAGTGATTTATGAGGGGATTTTTTTGTGTTGTTTAAAATGCTTTCTACTCGAAATAAAGTTTCTTTGAGATTTATCTTGTTTATCTCTTCAATGTATTCCAATATTGTATTGATCTCTATGTAATATATTGATTTTTATAAAATTAGGCCTGAGATACACTCTATTTGGACTTACTCAATCTCTTTGATTTGAATTATTGGTTTGGTTTTTATTATCAAGGATGATTATCCTCTTGCAACATATTTGCAGGGGATGTAGTAACGTCGTCGTTCATGTGAAAGTGTGTACGTCAAATTTGAAGACGTTAAACATTTTTAGCTCGCCGGGACGAATGTCCGGAGAGCTATTGTCATACCCCCGGTGTCGGCGTTGGCGTCTGCGTCTGCGTGCGCGTGCACAAAAACTTTAACCTTGCTTATAACTTTTAAACCAATACAGATTGGGCTTTCATATTTCACATGTGCATTCCTTGTGACAAGACCTTTCCATGGATACCAAAATTTTTGACCTTGTGACCTTGACCTTGGAGATTGACCTACTTTTGAAAAACTTTAACCTTGGCCATATTTTTGGAATGGTAAGTGATAGGGCTTTGATATTTCACATGTGTATTCCTTGTGACAAGACCTTTCCGTGGATACCAAAATTTTTGACCTTGTGACCTCGACCTTGGAGATGATTGACCTACTTTTGAAAAACTTTAACCTTGGCCATATTTTTGGAATGGTAAGTGATAGGGCTTTGATATTTCACATGTGTATTCCTTGTGACAAGACCTTTCCATGGATACCAAAATTTTTGACCTTGTGACCTTGACCTTGGAGATGAATGACCTACTTTTGAAAAACTTTAACCTTGGCCATATTTTTTGAATGGTAAGTGATAGGGCTTTGATATTTCACATGTGTATTCCTTGTGACAAGACCTTTCCATGGATACCAAAATTTTTGACCTTGTGACCTTGACCTTGGAGATGATTGACCTACTTTTGAAAAACTTTAACCTTGGCCATATTTTTTGAATGGTTAGTGATAGGGCTTTGATATTTCACATGTGCATTCCTTGTGATAAGACCTTTTTTATTGTTGTTGTTGCAATTTACATATGGTTGCCACCGGCGAGCTATGTTGTCATTCTGACAAGTCTGGTTGTATACAGCCTAGAGGGCACAGTTTTGATTGGATCTTGAGCAAACTTCATTCACCTATTTCTTATGGCAAGAGGAAGGACTCTATTGATTTCCAAGGTCAAAGGTCAAGGTCACAGATTGGAAATGGCAAAAATCCTTGTATACAGCCTAGAGGGCACATTTTTTATAAGGATTTTGACCAAATTTCATGCACTTATTCCTTATGGCAATACTAAGAGCACTATTGGTTTTCAAGGTCAGAGATCAAGGTCACAGATTGGAAATAGCGAAAATCCTTGTATACAGCCTAGAGGTCACGGTTTTGAGCTTGACCAAATTTTATATACTTCTTTCCTAAGACAAAAGAAAAAGCTCTATTGATTTTCAAGGTCAAAGGTCAATGTCACAAATTTGAGATAGTAAAAATCCTGGTGGAAATAGTTAAAATCCTTGTATACAGCCTAGAGGATTTCAGTTTTGATTGGATCTTTTCCAAACTTCATACACTTCTTGCTCATGACAGGAGAAAGAGCCTTATTGATTTTCAAGGTCATAGGTCAAGGTCACAGATTGAAAATAGTTATAATTCTTGAATACAACCTAGAGAACACCGTTATGATTGGAAATGCAAATAATGGATCTTTACCAAACTTCATACACTTATTACTCATGACAGTAGGAAGAGCCTTATTGATTTTCAAGGTCATAGGTCAAGGTCACAGATTGAAAATAGTTATAATTCTTGAATACAACCTAGAGAACACCGTTATGATTGGAAATGCAAATAATGGATCTTTACCAAACTTCATACACTTATTACTCATGACAGTAGGAAGAGCCTTATTGATTTTCAAGGTCATAGGTCAAGGTCACAGATTGAAAATAGTTATAATTCTTGAATACAACCTAGAGAACACCGTTATGATTGGAAATGCAAATAATGGATCTTTACCAAACTTCATACACTTATTACTCATGACAGTAGGAAGAGCCTTATTGATTTTCAAGGTCAGATTGGATATACATGTAGTAAAAATCCTTGTATACAGCCTGGGTGAGTATATTGATTTACATGCCTTGCGAGGGGATGCTACGCTTTGCTTTGCCTAGGTTTTTATTAAACATGCTATCTTCATATTTGTCCATTATGGTGGCATACTTCTGCCAACTACATGCGAGATATTTTTCTACAGATTATGTCTACATGTAATATAATTATGTCAACATGCGACTTATTTATGTCAACATGCAAGATAATTATGTTGACATGAGACTTATTTATGTCAACATGCAAGATAATTATGTTGACATGCGACTTATTTAGGTCAACATGCAAGATAATTATGTTAACATGCAAGATAATTATGCCAACATGCAAATATTTATGTCAATATGCAAATAATTAATGTAAGTTGCATGTTGACATACATAATATGCATATTGACATAATTATGTTGCATGTTGACATAGTTATCTTGCATGTCGACATAATCTGAAGAAATATATCTTTTATGTAGGGGGCAGAAGTATGTCACCATAGTCCATGACATACACACAGAGATACTTGTAGAAGTAGAGACCGAAAGATAATTATTTCCTTAGAAACATAATTTGTTTAAAAGTTTTGGGATGCATCCAATTGTTTTTGTTTTACTCTATTGCTCAAATTCAATACTAGTGTGAGAAGAATCTTTGAATCTTCCCAAAAAAATGTGATAATACATGTACCAGTAATTAATATCATAAATGCTTGTATTGTTGTTGTTGATGTACAAATGAATAAATATCTTCTACAACAAATGGTGATTTGTTCTTTATCACCCCTGATAAAGTGTAGCCGCTGTAACCGACACTGGTACTTGGTTATTTTGTTGGTTGGGGTGTGTCACATGTCTGACTTGAAGCATGATTGTACTTCAAACATGGCGCTTGAATTCGAAGAGACGAAGCGGAGGTAAGTTTTGCTTTTTTAGAGTCAGACATAGTCAGTAATCCCCTGGAGAACTTGCCGATTCATGCATGCCGGTCATATCCTGAATTTCGGTCCTGGGTTTATCAAATGTAATTCACTGCGACCAACACACCCTAACCAACCTAATAACCAAGTGACAGTTTCTGCGGCAAGATAAAGCTGTTTGGACCTTGATCGTTCGTCATATTTGAACGTGTTAGAAAGCAATGTACTGTGGTAACAATGTCGATCAATTATCATGATATACTAGTATGTAAGATCATGCACTATACAGAATATCTTGACTTGCGCTGACTTATCTATGCAGCTATACGACTGTCCAGTATGGTTCCCGATACCTCTTGTAGTAAGAGATTTTTGAACAGACTAGTCTAACATTTGTAACTCTAAACAGCTCAGATTCGACCTCTCTTTATCGAAGAATGCATAGAATTTCATGAAACTTCACAGGAAGTAAGGACTTGGATCGTTTGTGAAATTATTTGTCAACCGATCGTGTGCAAAGAATTTGGTGAAACAGGCGGACTAAACACCGTATATATATCTGCTTATTTTCGCTTGGGTATATTTTTCGTGTTGAAATTGTATATCAACCGATCCATCTAACAAGATACCCATTAATTTCTCTTTTTCTACTTAATTGCAGTAGAAGCTCTGAACTTTGACCTTTTACAACGTGCAAGTATAAGCAGTAAGTCCTTTGTTTTAACCATGATTCATCAAACAAAATGACTGCCAATGGGTCGGATTGGCTGATTTCTATGCGACGGATAATAAGAATTTCAAGGCAAATGTCAAACTGAAGGTTATCTAGGAATATTGTGGGTTTTTTAATAAACCTTTAGATTAGGAGATGACAGACAAGGTCTTTCTGATATGTTTTTGTTGCTCATGAGACCTTGAAGGAAGCAATGACATTTGGTCTCTTAAAATTGATGTGGCAATGAAGTTGACTGCATGCTAATTGCTGTGACATTTTCTGCTTCTCCACAGCCTTTCTTAAGAATTCCATGACACAGCCTTTCCTAAGAATTCCATGACACATTTTCGTCCCGATCCAAAAGGATCACAAGAGGAACATGTCTATAGATTTGTATTTTTTAAGGTCAAGGTCAGATTTGGACAGATTTTGATGAAAACCCAATATTTTGGCTCTGACGCTGTATATCAAGAAGTTTTAAAGATACAGTTTAAATCATATTTCATAACAGATAATATGACAATAAGAACAACATGCCTATTAATTTTGAGTTTCAAGGTCAAAGGTATAGGTCAAACCTATGCAAAGTTTGATGAAAAACTCAGTGCTTTGGTTCTTATGCGATGCCTCTATCTGCTTCCTATGTCTGATAAAAGATTAAAAGAGGATTATGCTTGACATTTTGAACTTTCAAGGTCAAAGTTTTGATGAAAACCCGACGCTTCGGTTCTGAAACGATTACTCGAGAAATTTTCAAAGAAGAGCCCACAGGGATTTATCGCGCTTCACGGTTGCCTCATGCACTATGGGTTAAATATTATAAATACCCCATAGTACATCAAGCAACCGGGAAGCGCAATAAAACCCTGTAGAAGAGCCTTCGTATGTTATGTACAGTTGAAGGGTCAGCAGTAGATATGCCTAAGAATTTTGAACTTTGTCAACGTCAAAATTCAAACTTGTGCAAATGTTTGAGAAATGTGTTTTATTGGCGCTTTGACCCTGTTGCTGTAACCCAAGTTCTTGAGGTAGAGCTTTCATTTCCCGTGGCAAACGAAAGACGAAAGATTCATCATTGGTTCGTGTAAAATCTGAAGCGGAGCCATCCATGGCTTTGTCCGTTTTCGAGTAATTTGCTTGTTTTGTTTTATATTTGTTTGTCAAGAGTTCCACATTCTCAACGTCTGCATATATTTCATCAACACTCAAAGAGTCCGCCTACTTTTAGTAGGACAGATCACTTGGTAATATCGAATGACACGGAATTCATGTGAGCGATTTGTACCCACTTGGGCTTCTTGTTTTATCAGCGGTAAAGTGCATTGTATTGTCTAGGTTGATCGTACACGAAACCTCGTAAGGTCCTCAGAAACTGAACAGAAGAAAACAAAAATCTTTCTGTTTTTATTTTATTATTTGATTTGGCTGCCTGAGTTCCCGAGGAAAAATTAAAAGCATGTAAAAACACAATGAATATTTTAAATGGAATGTAAGATATCAGTCGTGCTGCCTGGATACATTACGTCACGATATGATGTTACTAGGAAGTTGTTGTCATGGAGACGCTTTCCGTCGTCAAGATGGTGTCAGAGTACATCAGTCTCCTAAAAAGAAAAAAATGTATGATCAGCATATACTAGTATATGTAACTTTGGTATGATACCAGTCAAAAACTACGCACGTTTTTGTTGTTTTAATGTATATTCTTTCATAATTGCGTTTCTGTTTTTGCGTGTCAATGCTTTGAGTATTTATCAGCCATTTTCCCGATTTTCGCTTTTTCAGACGTTTTAAGCGCAAACTTCTTCAAACGATTTTGAATTTTTGATAGAATCCATGTTCATTTGCAGACTGATTTACTTGCACAATAATCTATTGGTTTGGATACATAACTGATGACTTTAACACAAAACAAAATAGATGTTTAAATGTTTGACAGGCTAAAAGGATTGACTTTTGATGAGGTTTGCTCGTGACTATACAGACCTGGTCAGGAATTGGTTGACCGAGGCCGAAGGCCGAGGTTAACCAATGCCTTACCAGGTCTGTATATAGTCACGAGTAGACCGAAATCAAAAGTCAATAACTGCTTTATTAAATTATCAGGGTTTTATCAGCGTTTGCATTGTAATGATACGCGAAGTCAAAGATCTAACACTACAAAAATCTACGCACGCGCTAATCCCGAATATACCGCTTTGGAGCGTTAGCGGTCAACTCACTCTGAGGTACACTATGATATCAAACAGCATCTCCACCAATCAGAAATAAGCAAAATCGGCAGTAAATCCCGATCATTTTATTTTAATAATACAGTATGTTGCAACCTCTCCATCCCGGAGTAAACCGGGTACCTGACACATGAGACGAGCTGGTAATGTGAATGAAAAGCATTAGCGCCTAAACGCCACTTCTGCTTGTATATTCACAGGGGAGTTGAACAAGTACATGCAGGTCTCGCCAGGGAGGTGCTTGTAGAAGACGTGTGAGACTCGGGCGAACGAGACTATAAACCCTACCTTTACCTTTTTTCTTTACCTTTTTACAAAGTTCTGAAATTATCATAAAAATACTCGAATAGTCTTGAAATCACGAAAAAAAAAAAAACCCGCATTTGAATATCCGTAACATTACGGAATTTGATGGGCGCGAATATGATGGTTCTACTATGGAGAGTGATGGGATCACGCCAAATTGAGGAGGTATTGAACACTTGGACGCCAAATTTAATTTTTCTCAAAATTTCTTAAATTATATATCACTTGCCTGTCCTTGATTATTCAAACTTACATTTGATTCTATCCACGGGAAAATTTTCTATGAGACTTTGAAATATGCATTTTTCAACGTTTCCGTGAATTTCTTGATGACGTCATAATATTAAAAGTGGCATCCCAGTTCTCGTAAAGCTATTGGAAATTAATTTTAATTTAACCTCCAAAATCTTCATAAATGGATTGCACTTACATATGGAAAAGATGAGATGAATTGTGTTTTAAACAAAGGTAGGATACTGGAATAAAATATGACACTGTCGCTAAAAAAATTGCAATTCCGAGCAAATTGACTGTAGTTGATAGTTAATTTTCAGGAATCCTATTGATCAAATGTTTTGAAAAAGTTAAGACTGAACTTTTCATAGGAAGTGAGAAAACAAATAATGTTGCCGCCATCTTGGTGTTTAAACCCTCCTTAATCAAAAAATTAATTTCATTTTAGTTGTTCTTATAATGAAGGTCTGGCGAACTTAACCGGTTTTTTTTTACCCTTTGATTCCAGGGGTCTGGGCCTTCAAAATTGGGAAAAATAGCGACATTTGGTAGAAATTGGGAAAAATATTATACAAATAGATTGAGAAAACAAGCAAAAATTTGCTTCTAATGAAGACGAATAAATGCATATAGACACCTGTAGTACCAAGAATATTATATTTCAGATAGTGTACATTGTAAAACAGATAAATTGTAAATGTATTTTCAGTAATTTCAAAGGGTTTTTATACTTCTTTTAATTGGAATTTAATTTTTTTTTCAAATTGGGAATTTTAAGCTCAGAAATTGGGAAAATTGCCTGTTTTTCAGCATTGGGAATGGGGCCGAATTTCGGCCCTGGAGAACCCCTAAAAAATCCCCGAAGTCTACGTATATAGTATTAGCAGTCTTCCCTGTACTACAGTTGCTGAGATTTTGCTTCGACCAGCGGTCACCAGAAAAAAATGTCACTAAACTACGGGTTGCGCCTACTAGCTAGTATGTGGTGGCCGCTTCATAGTTTCATAGCTAGATCATTAAGACTTAAGTTGTGACCGCCAGATAATTATTCGTACGTTTCCGTAGTTAACGTTTTTAATATCGAAAGCCGGGAGAGGCGGGGGGGGGGGGCATTCATAAAAAAATTAGAAAATACTTTACCTTATTAAATGAAGGTGTTCATTGTACCAGCCGTTGCAGCGCCCAGGTTACCTAGAGCCGCTCCTCCGGTCTGGATAGCGTTGTTTACACCTGAAATGAAATTTGATCTTCACTTCATTTCATATAAACCTCAATCTTTAAGCCTTTAAAAAAATTTCCTAGTTTGTTCACATATATGAGAAATCACGTTTGCTTTTGCTTAAACGGGTGGGGACAAAGAGTGAAACGTTCGGGTCCTGTAAAGATATGTATTTTCGATCAATTCCAGGAATTTTACGGGGGGGGGGGGGGGTAGAGGGGAGATCTTTACACTCCCCTTTCAAGTTCCGCTCATGAATACACTGGTAATGAATATTGAAACCAAATTGAAACATACTTCCAAGTACTCCTCCTCCTCCCGCCGCGCCTGTCCCGAAGAGACTGGCTGTAACGAAATGTGATAATAAATTCAATAGCAATCTACTGCATTCTTTTTAAATCAAGGACGTTCTAAATACATTTTAGCTTTACTTCTGTAATTTAGATTCGTTTGTGGTTCTTTGTTTTATACAATAATTCTAATTGATTCAAAGCTTATAAATATCTCTCAATATTGTTAAGTTCTATGGTCTTAGTGCTAAAATTTGATACAGGTAGATGATTCTAATATAAAGATGCTGCTGGATTAATTTGAAAATCTTAAAATATACATAAATTGGGCTTCCGATCTCTGGTTACTACATTCGCACATTCTCGGGCCTCTCCGTGTTTTTCCGAGGGTGCGACGGAAAAATCCGAGAATGTGCGATTGTGGTTGCCGCAGTGTTACCGACTCTGGTGTCCTGGATGATTATAGAGAAAAATCAGCAGTGAGCGTAGAAACTACTAGTACTTTGGGGTGTTTATGGACTTAGACCGATTACCTGGTCCCAAGGCTGTTGGATCACCGACAATACCACCTGGGACCGTTCCAGGAACAGCACCCCCAGCGGCTGGGAATCCGGTACCAGCAACACCACCAGCGACTGGGAATCCAGGAACGTAGCCACCAGCAGGTTGTATTCCACCAGGAACATAGCCACCCGGGGGAGGTACAGCTCCAACAGCACCACCAGTTACTTGTCCTCCGGCAATAAAACCACCTGCGCCAGGTACGCCACCAACAACACCACCTGTGAACTGACCACCAGCAACACCGACGCCACCACCGAGTGGTGGTCCGCCACCAACAACTGTTGTGCTGCCAATGGCTGGTGCTGGTCCATAGTAAGTTGTTGTGGGTGGTGGTACGTTTATGTATTCTAAAATTATGAATAACATTTAAGATTTTAAAGTGAACAATATGACTCGAGACAGAACATTGTAAATCATTAGAATGAAAAATTAGAGTTCGATTTCAAAATTCATCTTAAAAATACACACCAAGAGCTGTCTAAACAAAAGCTAATACGTTGTAGAATACATGAGGTTTCTACAAGTCAAATTAAGAACGATTTTCCGATACAATGTCTCCCTCGACTTGTCTTCATCTACGGAAACTTCATAAACCAAGCCATTCGCTATTCTATAGTAGATGATCGTCCAAAGGAGTAGAGAATTTGTTTCATGTAAAATTGACGAGAAACAAGTAGAGTGTTAGGTTAAGATGAAAATGCTGAGAAGAAAAAAGAGGGCTTTGTGAAGGTAAAGCTGCTGAGAAACGAGTAGACGGTTTTGGTGTCGCTTAAGTTGCTGAGAAACGAGTGGATGGCTTGGTGAAGGTAAAGTTGCCGAGGAACAAGTGGATGGCTTGGTGAAGGTAAAGTTGCTGAGTAGACGGTTTGGTGGAAATA
The DNA here is from genome assembly GCA_028142955.1 of Pinctada fucata. Classification (NCBI taxonomy): domain Eukaryota; kingdom Metazoa; phylum Mollusca; class Bivalvia; order Pterioida; family Pteriidae; genus Pinctada; species Pinctada fucata. Next base: position 31,882,843 of record AP027113.1, on the reverse strand, counting down.
AAGTTGCTGAGAAACGAGAAGACGGTTTGGTGAAGGTAAAGTTGCTGAGGAACGAGTGGATGGCATGGTGAAGGTTAAGTTGTCTACAAACGAATAGAGGGCATGGTGAAGGTAAAGTTGACGACAAACGAGTAGAGGGCTTGGTGAAAGTAAAGTTGTCGACAAACGAATAGAGGGCTTGGTGAAGGTAAAGTTGACGACAAACGAGTAGAGGGCTTGGTGAAGGTTAAGTTGCAGAGGAACGAGTAGAGGACTTGGTGAAGGTAAAGTTGCAGAGAAACGAGTAGAGGGCTTAGTGAAGGTAAAATTGCTGGGAAACGAGTAGATTGCATGGTAAAGGTAAAGTTGCTGACAAACGAGTGGAGGGCATGGTGAAGGTTAAGTCGCTGGGAAACGTGTAGATTGCATGGTGAAGGTAAAGTTGCTGACAAACGAGTAGAGAGCTTAGTGAAGGTAAAAAATTGCTGGGAAACGAGTAGATTGCATGGTGAAGTTAGAGTTGCTGACAAACGAGTGGATGGCTTGGTGAAGGTAAAGTTGCTGATAAACGACGAGTAGAGGGCTTTGTGAAGGTAAAATTGCTGGGAAACGAGTAGATTGCATGGTGAAGGTAAAGTTGCTGACAAACGAGTGGAGGGCTTGGCGAAGGTTAAGTTGCTGAGGAACGAGTGGATGGCTTGGCGAAGGTAAAGTTGTTTACAAACGAGTAGAGGGCATGGTGAAGTAAAGCTGACGACAAACGAGTAGAGGGCTTGGTGAAGGTAAAGTTGACGACAAACGAATAGAGGGCATGGTGAAGGTAAAGTTGCTGAGTAGACGGTTTGGTGGAAATAAAGTTGCTGAGAAACGAGAAGACGGTTTGGTGAAGGTAAAGTTGTTGAGGAACTAGTGGATAGCATGGTGAAGGTTAAGTTGCTGAGTAGACGGTTTGATGGAAATAAAGTTGCTGAGAAACGAGAAGACGGTTTGGTGAAGGTAAAGTTGCTGAGGAACGAATGGATGGCATGGTGAAGGTTAAGTTGCTGAGTAGACGGTTTGGTGAAGGTAAAGTTGCTGAGAAACGAGAAGACGGTTTGGTGAAGGTAAAGTTGCTGGGGAACGAATGGATGGCATGGTGAAGGTTAAGTTGTCTACAAACGAGTAGAGGGCATGGTGAAGGTAAAGTTGACGACAAACGAGTAGAGGGCTTGGTGAAGGTAAAGTTGCTGATAAACGAGTAGAGATATTGGTGAAGGTAAAATTGCTGGGAAACGAGTAAAATGCATGGTGAAGGTTAAGTTGCCGACAAACGAGTAGAGGGCTTGGTGAAGGTAAAGTTGCAGAGAAACGAATGGATGACGTTGAGAAGATAAATTTTCTTCGCATCGAGTATAGGGCTTGATGAGGGTAAAGTTGCAGAGAAACGGGTGGAGGGCTTGGTGAAGGTGAAGTTGCAGAGAAACGAGCAAAGTATTTGGTAAAGACAAAGTTGCAGAGAAACGGATGGATGGCCATGTGAAGGTAAAGTTGCTGAAAACGAGTGGAGGACATGGTGTGGTTAAAAAGTCTGGAAGATAGAGGAACATATATATGTAGTGGTTAAGAGATTAGGAAATAAGCTGAGGGCTTCATATATGTATTTGGAAACAAATACTAGTAGAAGAGCTGATGTAGATAATGAGAATTGAAACTGTCAAAGGACTAACAAGGTACAAAATGTAATGAGAATAGTGATTCGAAAACTAGTATCGGGCTGTAGATAGAGAGAGGAGGGGTTTTAAGATTGATGGCCACAGCTGACAATATTGTGGGAGAAAGATCACAAAGTTGGAACAAAAATTATTCAGTCTTTATGATATACATGTACTCGTACTTCCCATCTGGGAAGTATATGACGTAAATACATTATGACGTTTTGATAATGAAAATCATATAGAAACGACTTTTCCTCCTGAATTTCCCAATGCTTTCCAAAATATTTGATGACATTATAATGCGTTTATGTTAGAAACCGTGGATTGAAGAACAAAGGTCCGACATGACGCAATATAAACCACTTTCCGTTCTTGTTAGAGGGCTTAAAATGGCCGAGTCAAGATATTTTGGTGTTGTCCGATGTACCATTGGATTGTCATGACGTTACTGTGTAAAAAGACACAACACACCCTTTCACGATAAGCTTTTATTTGTTTTTTGACGTCATACTACAGGGGCTACAGTACACAAAGAGTACAGAATAAATACCCCCTCCCCCACACTTGTAATACATAAACAAACACATGTATTATAAGTGGAGGGGAGGGGGTTATTTATTCTGTACTCTTTGTGTACTGTTGCCCCTGTGGTCATACCAGTCTTAACCGCTGCATGCACTGCTGCGCCATGGCGTCATTTCATTGTTTTGAGTGGATAAAATATCATACAAAGAGACAAAAGATAAAAGTAATGCGAAATAACCTTGTCGTGAAAAGGGTCTATAGACTACATGAGGAAAAATGCCCAAGGTAAGAATTTTATGCGCACTTTTTCATTGTTACGTCACAATGGAATTGAATTTTTGATAGTGACGTCATAATGAAAAATGACGGCAATAGAACTTTTCACGATAATGTTCGCTCGGATGACTTCTGTCTCTTCGTATGGTACCCTTTCCAGTCAAAACAATGAAAAGACGCAATGGTGAAGCAGTGATTGCTACGGTTTAGAGCGGTTAACGTCATACCATTGTTTTAGTGGAAAAAGTACCATGCGAAGGGACAAAAGAAATCCGAGCGAACCTTATCGTGAAATGGTCTATAGATGCAATTTCTTTCACATAGGCGCTCCGCTACCCTTCGCTTTTCCCTATGTTGTCGACTCGATTACAGATCTATATGTAAAAACGATTTTTAAAATTAATTATTGAAATCATTATGGATAATGCACTTACTTATGACGTCACATATTCTTCAGAATGTAGTGGTTATTGTCAGATTCAAATGTTTGAAAGGTGTAAAATACGGATTATTTGTCGATGTGGAAGGCCTACTTCGGTTTAAACAAAACGACTTATGAATAATCCGAGAAAGTTTTATGCATCCTTTTCTTGAATTGATTCAATTTAATTTAGATAATTAGGTAAGATTATCTGGTGCATGTCTGAGGGAAGTTCAATCTTAATTTTGTAGAATTACTGTATACTTTGTACAAATCCCTACGCCGAGAGGACAACAGAGGGAAAGGGTAACGGAACGCCTATGTGAAAGAGATTGGAGGAAAACGGAACGCCTGTGTGAAAGAGATTGGAGAAAAACGGAACGCCTATGTTAAAGAGATCAGAGGAAAACTGAACGCCTATGTGAAAGAGATCGGAGGAAAACGGAACGCCTATGTGAAAGAGATCGGAGGAAAACGGAACGCTTATGTGAAAGAGATCGGAGGAAAACGGAACGCCTATGTGAAAGAGATCGGAGGAAAACGGAACGCCTATGTGAAAGATATTGTCCACCAGAGGGTAACGGAACGCCTATGTGAAAGAGATCGGAGGAAAACGGAACGCCTATGTGAAAGAGATTGTATGGTATAAGAATAGGGTTAAAGAGAGCCTCTGTGAAAAAGTTTGAGGGTAACGGAACGTCTATGTGAAAGAGATTGGAGGGTAATGGAACGCCTCTGTGAAAGAGATTGGAGGGTAACGGGAGCGCCTATGTGAAAGAGATTGTAGGGTAACGGAACGCCTATGTGAAAGAGATTGGAGGGTAACGGAACGCCTATTTGAAAGAGATTGGAGGGTAACGGAACGCCTATGTGAAAGAGATCGCTATAGATATCGACGTGGACATTTTGAGCTTGATAAAAAGATCGGAAAATTGAGGAATCGCTAAATATCCGACTTCGCACCTGCTCCTGCTGGCGGAGTTTTACATTATGACGTCATAATCAATTACACATCAAACAATGCTTTGAAGGATCATTTATCGTGACGTAATAATAAATACGCCAACAGGTGCGATGTTAAACATTTGGCGATCCCTCAATTCCAGTGTGGTTTTATTAACAATTTAAAAGAGCACCAAAAGTTCCTACCTACATTTTACGATTTTTTTTTGGTCAGCCTGACTCAGCCATTATGAAATTCGGAAAGTGGTCTATTGAGGTGGCATCGCATCTGCTGGTTTCTTCCTATTATGAAATTATACTCTTATGCACTTCGTTTGTTTAATTGGTTGAGCGATGAAAAAAAAACACAAGGGGATTCACGTTTCGCTGCATTTTGCTATGACAGCATGCATTTCCATGGCGACGTCAATATTAGCAGACGTTTTCTAGAGCATTACTGCCCAAAGCATTAGAATAGGGTTACTATAATGGTGTTGTATAAAATCTGACAGGGTTCACCGATATCCTGTCAGTTTTTGTAAAACACACGTAACCAATGGCGAAGGTAATGTGTTTTGTGGATCCGAAAGATACATGTTGGATCATGGACGTATATCCCATATTATTAGTTATTAGGTTTATAACTGATCTACTATGGAAGTTTCTCACGCCTCGTACTAATTTCAGCCAATGATGACGCAGTATTACGGTCACGTGGTGTGTTACCTTGACGTCGAGGTATAGGGTTTATTCTGTCATACTTCCTACTCAAAGTAAGTGTGTAAATATGTAGGGGGTTCGGCCTACATATTTACACTAACCCCCACAAAACACACCTACTTTGAATAGGAAATATATGACAGGAACAAACCCTATAATATGTCAGTATCTAGTTATTCACATTCTAATGCAATCTATATTAAGGCGAAATGTGACGTTAGCAATGTCAAAGCCTAGCATGTTCTCGTTTTACTGCCGTAACTAAGGAGCAAACAACCAATGAGATTCGACGTAATAGCGATATTGCATTAAAATGGTTGGATATAGTTATAAAGTAGGGGCTTGCCATTTCACGCAAGGAAAGTGTTATCTTGCGGAGCATGCGTATTGAACGCACTGATCGGATACTTGCCTGAAATGACGAAAAAGTCAGAGGTATGATCTTTTTCATGCTTACGTCATGACGAAAAGTGGCGTCCTGATGAAAAGCAGTGCTAACTTGCCAGACGTACATCTTTTGTAAAATTTTACCTGTTGTTCCATATGAAAATCCTGGATCAACGTATCCTCCACCAAATTGTGGTGGTGGTGGAGGTAGTGGCTCCATATTCATTCCTACACCGAATGATGGCCGGGATGGGGGTGGTGGTTGCACTTGATAATTCAGCATTGGTGGTGGTGGAGGTGGTGGTGGTACTTGATAATTCATCATTGATGGTGGTGGTAAAGGTACCGTTACACCTCCAGCCATGTAGCTATCATAAACTCCGCCCATTGGTGGTGGTGGGGGTGGCATAATTCCACCCATGACCCCTCCTCCCATACTACCTCCGCCCATCATTGCTCCGCCCATCATTGCTCCGCCCATCGCTGCTCCGCCCATCGCTGCTCCGCCCATTGGTGCCATTCCCCCACCCATATATCCCCCGTATCCGCCTATGGGTCCTGCCCATGGACCTTTCCATCCCCCGCCGCCATAACTTTTCCCGTAGGCCGCTGCGACGACCGCCAACAAAAGTAGATATAACTTCATGACCTGTCAAAAATTATAAAACGATTCTGGAATATGTCTTTGAAGAATTTTGAAGAATACAAAAAAGAAAAGTCTAAGCAAAAACAATTTATTAATAAGGATTCCGATGTAATAGTCGGAATCCTTAATAAAGAAAAACAATCTAAGAATATAGAAAACAGGAATGAATTAAAATAATAATAATAATAAAAGAATGACCAAATAAATAAATAAATAAATAAATAAATAAATAAATAAATAAATCACCCTTTTTACATTCTTGAAATACACATTTTTAGGCAATATCATGTGATAAAAAGAATCTCAAATGAATTTTCATTTCATACGATGTATTATGAAACTCGTTGTGCGTTTTATATCCCCTCGCCAAGTCGTTTCATAATACGTCGTATGAAATGAAAATTCATTTGAGATCCTGTATAAATGAAAAGATAAAAAAAATATATATAAAACAAATGAATAAATAAAAGTCCCTATATTTCAAAGTAACATCTTTCGAAATTCCATGAATGAAGTAAAGTTCTCCGTAGGGATGATTTCCATACGAACTTTAATGAGGCTGATTATTTCAAGAAAATGAACCGTTAAATATCTGTTTTGATTTTGTCCAAAATACACGAGGGGAAATATATTGATATCGAATGTGAAGAATTGGCTTTAGTGAAATAGACGTAAATGAAAAATGTTAAGAAGTAACTTAAATAAACACTATCCATTATCAGTTTTTTCCAATGAAATGTGTATACAAAGATTCAATAAAACGATTGTTACGTCTGAGTATAATATTCTAAATGCGATACTTTTATAGTAAATGGAAAAATAAAACTGAAAATAATTCCAGTCCGTCAAAAAATAAGATTTCCATACACTCACCACGGCTGTTCGGGTGTATCTACAGCCAATAGATCTTTCTGGTGAATATTTAAAACCCTACCTTGTATTTATACACGTATGTCTTACCAACCAAATTTGCATATATTTTTATGTTTTACAATAATTTTTCATTATAGGGTACACTAGATCGTTTACCTATAGCCAATAAATTAACAAGAAAACGAAATATTTGCCGACATCGCCGCAGGTGTTCGGGTACAAAAACCCGACGGGAAAAGCAACGGGTATGATGACGTCAGAGGCGACGCCTGATTGGGCGATTCTTTACATTCCAGCTCGTCATACTTCCGTGCTGTTTATGAATAAATAGATATTCAGACTAAATTACCTGTGAAGCTTAAGTACATTTACGCTCACTATGACCGCAGTCTCGTAAATATTCAGAGTTTCACTAACAACGGATGGTATAAAAACAACATAGATACCCAGATAACAACTGGACGGCACAGACAACGGAAGTACATGTAGATGAAGTGCGCTTGCGTGGAAGTGAATTCATATCTCTGGTCATTGTCCGACAATAGTCCAATACCAAAATAAAATAAAATATAAATACTGCTATATATGAAATATACTTTTTAATTCGATAAAACAAACCTGACTGTTTCTTTAATTTTAAAAACTTTTCAGGATGAATAGAGGTTTGACGTTCTATAAGCGATTTGCCTTATTTTCTGTGTGCGATCTCGGCTCCGCATTTATTCATATTAGTGGCGCCAACTACAATTGATTTAGAACAGTTGATAGGAAAGGACCATTTCTTATGTTTTCAATTTTTTTGGCCCAATCCTTTTCAATAATTATTTATTGAATAAAATATGTTTTAACTAAACTACAGTAACAGTTATAGATTCTGTGGAGATTATTCATAAATATAGTATTATTTTTCATGTTTTAGTGATGTGAGGGAAATGTACTCGTTTCCTTTTTTTTCTCGTCACATGGGTGTGTGTTCCGCTATGATCTCATAATGACATCATTTTAAGGATCTCCTTCATATCTAATATTCTGCATCAGTATTATCAGCCCACTTAAATTAATGCGCGCACATGAGGTGATTGGGTTCATCACAGTGAAATGAACGTCAAAATCGAATAGGCGTTTCACGTAGGAAACCAACTTGCAATGTATATATAATTGAATCTTAACTTCTTTCCATCTTTTATAAGATTACAATTTGGAGTTATTGTCTTATGTAAGTTGCTTCTATGACATTGACATACAATTTTTCACTGTCGAACTTGAAATAGGGGATGGAGGAAATGTCGTATTTAAAGTGTACCTTAAATTTGCTTTTTTTTTTAATATTGTGATAATGATTATATTTTCATTTTATGATATAGGTCATGTATGCACATTACTTCTTATAACTCAAAACGACGTCATGGACGGATAGATAAGGACACGCCAATGATATGCAAATTGCATACAGACGGACTCGCCAAGAGTCACATTTCTATTCCTTTTCCGAGCCTTTAACTTTTTCCTGTTCTTAAAATTTTCTTTTCAATTCAACATAGTGTAAATGAAGTATATTCCTTAGACCTTACCCACAAACAACGGTATGTACTTATGTATAAAGATATGCAAATTGTATGTTAATAAAACACCGGTATACAAGGCCTGATCAAATAATTTTCTGTTTCTGATGTAATGAAAGTCAAACTGTTCTCTCTTTCTATTACTTCATATGCCTTCAAGCTATGTACTGGTCAATACTGAATCTAATGAGAATAAAGCAGGTCATTGTATTGTAAAACAATTTTGAATATTCTGATTTGGGACGATATCTGAGGAGTCCAAAAGGGATATGTTGTATACGGTCTTATTACAGCCCTTACGATGTTTGGACAGTGGCCGACATGTAGGCGGGCGGACAGGGGGTACCTCTCTCCATCTCCCATCCCCTTACCTCCACCTCCTCCCTCCCCCTCCTTTTTACCCTTCTCTTACCTCCTCCCTCCCGCCCATTCCTCCTTCCTCCCTCCCCTTTCTCTCCCTTATCTCCCTCCTCCCTCCCTCTCTCTCCCTCCTCCCGCCCCCTCCCCCCTCCCTTTCACCCTGTCCACCCCTCATGTAGTGCCATCCTCACAGTTGGTCTGCAAAAACCCTGCAAAATATCCAGGTACATGTCTGTACAACTGGTACCATACACATTGTCCTCTTGTGACAATTTACTTTTCTTTTATAACATCAAATTCATTTCTGATTCAGAATTGACTACGATATAGCGATCTTGTTACTACGACATAGCGATTTCGTTAAGTACAACGATATTGTGGTCTCGTAACTATGATACGAGTATAGTGATCTTGTACTACGATATAGTGGTCTCGTAACTACGATATAGTGATCTCGTACCAACGACAAAGCGATCTCGTTACTACGATATAGTGATCTCAAACCAACGATATAGCGATCTCGTTACTACGATATAGTGATCTCGTAACTGCGTTATAGTGATAATTAACTACGATAAAGTGATCTCTAAACTACGATCTAGCTATCTCGTAACTACGATATAGTAATCTCATAACTACGAGATGGTGATCTCGTAACTACGAGATAGTGATATCGTAACTACGAGATAGTGCATAATACTACGAAATAATGACTACGATGTAGCGATCTCGTACATGTAACTACGATATAGTGATCTCGTAATTTCGATATAATGATCTGGTTATTACGATATAGTGATCTCGTAACTACTAGGTAGTGGTCCCGTAACTACGAAATACTGATCTCGTAACTACGAGATAGTTATCTCGTAAATACGATTATGGTGATCTCATAATTGCGATATAGTGATCTCGTAACTAAGAAATAGAAAAAAAACAACATCAGATTACCCTTATCGGCTTCCGTAAATAAAGGTTTGTGTTTTGGGTAGTCATTTTGTTAAGCTTTGACTCAACGAAAGCTGTTATTTTAGGCCATTTCTTTGTTATTTTCTGTTTTGCGTCCTCGTGCTGGTAGGTTTTGAGCATATAGTCATAAAACAAAACAAAATAAAATTGATAAAATTTTTGCAAATTTAAAGTACTTTGTACAAAAATTAAAGAGAAATTGTTTAATTCTTTATATGACGTGAAAAAATAATTCAATGATTCAAGTCATTCATTCTTTTGTTGTCTAAAATCTGTTAATATTCAAATGAAACAAGTTTCTGTCAGATTTCACATAGTACTTATAGTACTTCACATATGAACTTGCAACTTTGTTTTATATGCTTGTTTGTTTTTCTCCCTGGCTGGCTGGTAGGTTTTTCAATTTCAAAAGGAAGCAAAACAGAATAAAACAAGAAATGGCCTAATTAGTCAAAACAGAGGAATGCTGAAGCGTATAAAACATTGTTGCAGGAATTTTATACAGTGTTACAATCATCGAGTACTTGAAACCTTGGCATATATGTTTTAGTGATATACTGATGATCTAGTGCTTCTGAAAAGTTGGGAAATATAAATACTGTAGAATGACAGTCTATTGATATCATGCACCAGGGGAGGGAAAAATGACTTGAAACTATCTTATTTTCACTTTTGATAAAAATTGAGTTAACTTTCAGACAATCTATTATCTGAATAGATCTTAAAGATGTTACATGTAATTGTTTGTTGTTTCAATTTTTTATTAAAAACAAAATTTTTATACTTTGTTTTAGAAAGTAAATAAGACTAGTTATATCACAATTGAAAAATGACAAAATGAAAGAATAAATAATGACTACGAGCTTCTGCAAAACATCTGACTTTGATAAATGGATTATGTCTGTATACATGCGCCAGATGTGATACCTTCCTACATGTTTACATGGTTCTAAAAAATCAGTATCAACAGAGTATACCTCTGTCTTTTTCTGATTCAGTATTGAAATTTAGAAAAAGGCACATTTGTGGAAAATGTTGTGTTCTAATGTCTTTATGACATACCTAATGATAGTTCAGCTTATTCAAGAAAATGTCGCATCAAGCCATGACAATGACATCGTGGTTCTCGACACTAGTTCTGGGATGGTAAAGGCAGGGTTTGCAGGGGAACCAAGTCCACTTGCTTACTTCAAAGCAGTTATTGGAAGACCTAAGCAAAACGTGAGTTTGCTTTGTTTATACTTCATTTTATTGCAGATGGCTACTTTAATTCAAGATTTACATATTTATCTTCCCAGAAAAGGAAGCCCACAAATTGACACACACGCACACGTCCGCAAGATTGACACACACACGCAAAAACACCCTCACAAATTGACACTCTCAACTCCGCAAACTGACACACACCCAAGCCCACAAATTGACACCCACCAAAAAGGCCACAAAACTGACAAACACGCACAAGCACACAAAAATTCTACTAATCTTGAGTTATGTATGCGACCAGGACTAATTTTGAGTTATGTATGCGACCAGGATACTTGAAGGTTAAAGTAGTATGGTTACTAAGTAATGATTCCGGAAATGAATACTCTAATTAGATATAGAAAAAAAGAAAGAAAATCTGGACAGCGAATGGAAAAAGTGGCGTTCAGAATTTAAAAAAAGATGGAGGGGATCTCCAACAAGACTCGAACACAAAAACAGACACAAAAGGGACAAGGAACACCAAATACGACATCAAAACACAGAGTAGACAAACACAAAAACAGACACAAAAGGGACAAGGAACTCCAAATACGACGTCTTAACACTAAACACAAAAACACTGAATAAACTAACCAGTACAGTGACGTAGCCTGGGCGAAATTAAATGGATACTTTTCATCAAGGGATATGAGGACCACGTAGAGACCCTGAGCTGAGAATGCCGAATATACATGTAGTGTAAACCGTCTTTTATTCGCTAACGTTTCATTTTCGTGATATTCGCGAGGTCCTTCGATTCGCGAATATAAAACATCGCGAATATGTCCTTACATGTGTGTATTAAGGTACGTACATACGTTGTCGCGAAAATAAAACGTCGCGATCCAGTCACTTCACTCGTGTTCGCGAAATTAAGACGCCGCGAATAAAAGAAGGTTTACAGTACTGTTAATGAGAGCTCTGTCTCAGGCAGTTCGACGAAAAAGGTATAAAAAGAAAAAAAAATTGAATCTATAGTTCTATAACTCTAGAGATTTTGAGAACAATTGGATCCTTAAGCATACAAGCATGTACATGGTAGCTACGCCACTACCAACGAGACCAATGGACAATTGGTGCCGACTTAGGACGGCGGCCGTCTACCACGTCAGTATCAAACACTCAGTGTGTTAAAAATCTGTGACATGTTGCTGTCTCATTATATTGAGTTTCTTTAATTTAAATACGTCTTTTTTATTTCGTAAAAATGAAGAAATATTGATTAAATCTGGAACAGAAGTTACCGTATCGATTTTGTTATAGGATGAACACACAGAAGTCGTTCAGAACGTAATAATATTCATTGTACCGTCTACATTAATATTTGTAAAGAAGTTACCTTATATTTGTTCCTTTTTTCTGTCCTAAGCTCTTTATTATATATTGTTATACATTTTATCACATGATGCACCCGTCATGCAGTTTCATAAAGCCATTTCATTATCAAATGTTATGATAACACTTTACATATCGCTCTACTTGAATGCGATTGGTCAAGCGTAGCCTCATCACCTACACTGTGACAAGTGTGACCTTTCAAATGTCGGTCATATATTAAATTAAGACGAACAATCAATATCAATGATTAAAATTATTGTTTTTGAAATAATTATTGCATTAATGTACTAAGCAAAATTGAAATATTTTTTGTTCTTTACGCACAGAACATCTTAAATACGACGGGGAACTACTTCTCGTGGCGTAACAGACGACTTCTAGGTCATGGCGTAGTTCGCCTCTCAGAATCTCTCAGAATCGTTGATTTCACGTTGGAAATAAACTTTTTTGGCAGAATCATGTGATAAAAAGAATACGACGTATTATGAAACTCGCCAAGGCTCGGGGATATAAAACACACAACTCGTTTCATAATACATCGTATGAAATGAAAATTCATTTGAGATCCTTTATATATCAAATATAGAAATACAAGGAAATGATGCAATAAACTAGACAATTCTTTCTAAATATCCAAGAATTCAAAAAGTATGTCGTCTGCGGGGACGTCACCGGAGAAATTTTCCGTATACAGTATACCCAGATTTTTTTTAACCAATCAGAATCGTTATTGCAATGAAAAGTTAACGGAAAATTTTGGGGTATAGAGAATTTTTTAACCGACCAGCATAGTTTTTACAATGAAAAAATAATGACCAGTGCATGTATTTAATTCTGTTTCAGAACAAAGATTTAAAGGGGTTGTATATTGGTGAAGGCGCTGAAATTAAGGATCAAATTCTCCATCTGTCCTATCCCATTGAGAATGGAACTTTCACAAATATTGATGACATGAAAATAATATGGAATCACACATTTATCAAAAGAATTCGAGTTAATCCAGAAGACCACCCAGTTCTTTTCATAGAATCAATAATGGACACAACGCAAAACAGACAGGCCGTGGCAGATATAATGTTTAATGTTTTCAAGATTCCCGCGCTATACATAGCCAATCATGCTTGGTTGTCTCTTTATTCAACCAATCGCGACACTGGTATCATAATGAACTCAGATTCTGGGTTAACATATGCAGTTCCGATTGTGAAAGGAAAGGTGATTTCTCATGCTATACTGTCACTAAACTTGGGAGGACGGGACCTGACTCAATGTTTAATCAAATTAAGGAATAAAACCTTAATCAATATCAAGAAAATGGGTATTGTAGATGATATCAGAGATAAGTTATGTTATGTTGCCTTTGATTTTGAAAAAGAGTTGTCAATTGCAATGAGTTCTTCGTCGTCAGACGGGAACTACGAACTCCCTGACGGAACTGTTGTAACATTGGAAAGTGAAAGGTTCCGATGTCCCGAAGGAATGTTCAAGCCATCCTTAATCGGCAAGAACGTACCTGGAATCCACGAAATGTTATACAATAGTATCATGAAATGTGATGCAGACCAGCGCCAGGCTCTGTTCGGAAATATAGTGCTGACAGGAAGTACAACGTCACTTCCGGGGTTCGAGCAGCGCTTTTCGGCGGAAATCGCTCATCTTGCACCATCGACTATGAAAGTCAAGGTCATGGCTCTGCCATCCAGAGATGACTTAGCTTGGAATGGTGGATCAAAGTTAGCTTCCGAACCAACCTTCAGGAAAATGTTGATTACTAGAAAGGATTATGAGGAATTTGGTCCATCTTTAATCAATTAAAAATTGAAACTTATATATTATTTTGTCAATGTACAGTATATTAGCTAGGATGTTTTCCTAATCTTATGGCCATGTCAGAAGGTATTTTTTTAATGTTGCCTTGACACGTGTCAGGTGCATGTAAATTGGTTTGGAATTTTCTTCAAGCAGGCCCTTCGACAGTCATTTTATCCTTGCATTCTAATTATAAATGATTACAGCAACTGGAAGTAACGAAAATGACACTGTAGTATAATTGAAAAGAGCCCGGCTAAAGGTATTTTGATATCCTTTATAAGCCCTCTTTTTAGATTTTGACCCTTGATCCAGTGCATGCTTGTCCTCTTTCGGACGCCAACAGCAAAGTACTTTACTCCAAAAGGCTAAAAATGAAGATAATGAACAAAAACGATAACAAGTAATGCAACGAGAACAACTGAATAGATCACTACAAAGAAATGAAAATGAAGTTATACACCAAATGAAAATGACGTTATCCACCAAATATCCGCCCTCACACTTGATATTTTATTTCCCATTAAATGCAGAAATGGGAATTGGGCGAAAGATTCACATTTCTGCATTTAATGAGAAATAAAATATGATTAAACTAAGTGTGATATCTGGTGGATAACTTTAATTAGTACACTTTATAGTGCTCTATTCAATTGGTCTTTTATTTTAATTACTTGTTATCGTTTATGTTCATTATCTTCATTTTTAGCCTTCGCGCTCAAACTTGCTGTCTTTTAACGATAAATGACGTTTTCAACGGCTATCCAGATATTTTAGACTCACGGTGGGTAATGTCGCATCGGTTTTTCAACATTTTTGTGCAATACAGATCATTTATAACAAAACGGGGAATGTGATGCAGTGTAAGAATGCCTTAGCTATGACTTGTAACCAAAATAAGATGAATATAAGCTTTTTATAACGCACAAACACGATCTGCATTATACTTTCACCTCCATGAATCTCGCCAATCGTTTTTTGGCTTTTCAAATGATATTATTTCTCTTATTTTGAATAAAACTCAAAGCTAAGGCATCCTTACTCTATATCACATTCCCCTTTTCGAGATAAATAATCAATATTATACTAAGTTATAGATAAACCGATTGTTCTGCGTTGCGAGATTACCCATCTTGAAACTGATTTTCTACTTCTTGATTCAATGGAAAATAGATCTATTGAATTAACTTGAATTGGCGGTAACTCAATATAAATTCCACAAAGAGCCATGAATGACATCTCTTTCACAGCTTAGCCTGCCGCTGCTACTGCTGCAAAAAAAAAAGAAGAAAAAAAAGTCATTTACATAATGATCTTGATGACGTCAGAATATAATTTTCCGTCATCTGCACGTCCTCTAGCAGATGCAACTGCAGATAAACATGAAATGATCCAATCCAGTAATTTTAAACGTCGTTAAGGTGTATCTTCTTTGATTGTGTGTTGGTCCATTTGGTGACGGTGTCTCGTTGTCCCTTGTTGTTTGTGGAAGTTATTTTGTCACTCTTAATTCCATTGTCTGTTGAATTTCTGTATGTGTGTGTGTGTTCCACTGTGGTCAGTGCATGCTGGTCTTGCTGGAGATTTTTTACATTTCCTCTTCGAAAAGAAAATACCACAAAGCACGAAGGAAATATTACTGAGAAGAGGCCTTTTTTCAGAAATTAAGCTTAACTTGCGTCCAAACTAATTCAACGGTAATCCAGAAGGATATTTTTGTTATCTACAAACCGGCGAACGAAGCGACCTGGTAGGATCCGCCTATGATTTCATTACGAGGCTGAATGTTCATGATCACCTGACACACTCACATATAATGAAAACCAGAGTCAGTTCAGCGCCATTCAATTTTATTGTTCAAAGAGCATCAATGTTTATAGATTCACAATTTGAACATGATATACGCAGACGGTATTATATAAAACAAAGAAACACAGAACAATCAACAAACAGATTCAATGGCAGAGGAGACAGCACTGGTATCATGAAGAAATAACAAAAAAAAAAAAAAAAAAAAACCCACAACACAACAAAATATTTTTTTTCTTTTTGGACAAATTGGACATTAATAAATTGCCCTTTTTAATATCACATAATTACATGTATATACAATTTACAAATGAAAAGATCTGCTTACATGTGCATGTCATGTGATTCCGAACGCAATATAAACGAACGAAAAGAACAAATATATGGGAATCAAAAAGTAACCACGTAAACTGTCAATGGAGAGAAGGTATAATCAACACCTCAAAGAAGAATTGAGCAAACAGTAATATCTTGTCAAAGAGAATTTGTCGCTTCTAGCCACGGGAGCTCGATGCCAACGATCCACAAGAACATCCGCCCCTACTTTCCTTATATATAGGCAATGAACTTGGGAAGGGGCGGGTGTCATTGAGGGGTGTTGGTATCAAGCTCCTGTGCTTCTAGCTTAAAAATATCACCCTAAGGTTCCTTCGTGTAAAGCTGAAATTATGAATTTACCGATCATTTAATGGTGATTTTTTTATTCGTAAAATGAAACAAAGTACTTGTACCTTGTATAAAATTTGAATAATATGCCAATAAATGATCGAAAGGCTTTGACAAAAATTTGTTATACATTCTTCATCGTTTCCTTGAAATTTACTTTTAATCCAATAATATTCTTGATATAATTAATTTCGCGTGGCCCTATGTTCGTGAAAAAAAAAAAGAAAACGTCAAGTAACGCAAAAGCAACGATCAACCATATAATTCACACAGTGAAGTGCCAAATATCATATATGAAAAATTTGGAAGTTGAGAAGCAATGATTTTTTTTCGATATAAAGATGTTAAATAAAAAGTATATATACAAATGTACATCTAAAACATAGTGTATAAACCAATAAAAATGTAAAAAATTTCTTTCTTTATACAATTCAGATATAGATCATGGGATTCGCGAAAATTCAGCCTGCGAATATATATTTGGTAAGAATCTCCCGAGAATGAAAAGCGTCGTGAACTTCTTGTTTGATTTACAATTCTTACATATAACAAAATTCACTAATATTTTATCATCATGTCATGATCTTTTGTCCCCCGCGGGTAACGCTACAAAGTTCATAAATCAGTTTCAAGTTCCTTCATAAAATGTCCCAATCGGAACGCCTCAACCTTTACTTATGACATAGGAAGAAGGGGCGAGGTGTTCCGATTGATAATGTCCTTTATGAGTTGTCGCCATTGCTGACCTATTTACTTATCGAGAGCGAATTCATTTTTTCTCCTGCTCCTCTCCATGAATTCTGTAACGGCATATAGAAACATTCCCACGATAAGGACGGATAAAGTAAAGTATAATTTAATGGACGTTTTCACGAAGTTTCCCCAAGCAAAGCCCAGGATGAATCCACAAGACTCCCATAATCTGTAGTTTGAGAAAGCCGCCTCCGTATTGTCTGTGAACAGGTAACCATAGTATGCTGAAATGGAAAAAAAAAAAGATGTGCATATAATTTTTTTTTTAATTTTATTTGAATTTAAGCGCACAATGATTGATATTCTTGAGTCAGTGGGTTTTGTTCTCAATTCAAGTAATGATGACAATTTACTTCACTTCCGGTGTGTACTTTGACCTTGAAGTTGCCACATGCAGTCACATACGCATGCGTCAGATTTCAGATCCTTTTTTTCTACAAAGTATTGCAAGTTGAGGTTGAAAGTATAGGGCAACCTTATTAGTACGTTAAATAGTTCAACAACTTGCATTACAAAGACATAAGCGGCACATGCTTCCAAAATGCAAGTAGAAAAGCGAAACTGAAATCGGACGCATTCAATATTTCGACAAGCTTACTGTCTCAGTGATTCATAAAACAGTTATGATAGAAATCCAATGTCAAGGTCAATACTTACCGTTTATTTGTGTCTGTATGACAGCATCTCCCATGCCCCACAATGCTGCCAGAATGTAAAACAGGTAAACGGAATCTGGATCCGGAACCCAAAATAAAAACGTGATCTGTACTCCGCCATGCAAGAGGAAAGCTGTCAACAAAAGACAAGAGCTTTAAAAGAAGTCAGCAATGTTTTCATACAAAATACAAAAATCAGTCAGGGGGTAACCTGATGAACAAAATTCGCGAATTTTCAAAACACCTAAAAAACCAACAAACAAACAAATATTATGTATTCGGTTCCGTGGAATTCTATTTTGCATGAAACGTTATTTTCTCAAAAATTAACGTCGTACTTTGCAAACAATTTTAAAAGACAAGTAGCTTACCCAGAACGAAGAATGGGATATGACCGACATATTGGACCATACGTCCAAAGGCAAACGAGCTCAAGGCGTCCACCACACCATAACAGATCATGACGTAGCCGATATTCCAGATTCCCAATGCACACCCTACGAAAGACTAGAAAAAAGTTTCTTATTAAAGTATGGTTGGACTCTGTTCATACCATCGTGGTAAGATACAATAATTGTTGTGTTCTTCAGTTTGTGTGTTTTCATTTATCTTTTGTTTCATTTGCTTAGCGTAATTCACTTTATTGACTCTTTAGTTGTTGGTGTATTCATGTTTGCATGTGTTTGCAATCATATCGTTTGTTGGTTGTTCTTTTTGGTGGTTTTATTATGCAATTGTGTGTTTGCAATCTTGCATATCGTTTGTTTGTTGCTCTTTTTGGTGGTTTTATTGTGCACTTATGTGTTTGCAGATATAATGCCCGTTGGTCATGCACTTTCGTTCTTGTTGTCTTCTTGTCAGTATAGTTTGTGGAGAATGTATCGGTCGTTTGCCGCGTTTGTTGTGTTTTGTGATCTTTGCGTTTGCAGATAGCTCATACGTCGAAATTTCGTCACTCATGTCTGTGAAACGTGTTACAGATGAAAAATACTCTTGAAAATGTATTCGTGTGTGTGTTTTATGTTTCTCATTTGCCACCTTTGCTTAAAGTGTTAACTGGATCGTTTTCGTGGAGATTTGTCTTTCAGACTTACAAATTGCCGAAAACTTGGCAAAACATTTAATACATTCTTACAATAAACATGTATCCTTATTATTTACCTTGGTGAAATCAGCGCCGATGAAAGCTTGCTCAATTCCACTGTAAAATGTGAGAACCATCAGGAGTTTTTGGTAATCAGATCTTAACCAATGTTTGAAGGTTTCCACCGTCAAATGGAAAGAAAGTTTCCCCTCCTTTTTCGTTGTTTTCTTGTCTAGCTTTATGGTATCAAGAGCAAAAACCACGATTAGAAATGCCAGAACTGCACACCCAGTGTAAATACCGCAAACTGTATACACCTGAAATTTTGCAATGAAAAAAATAGTTTATTTATTTAAGAAATAAAAAATGACAAGCCGGGCTCTATTGTCTCATAATGCCCGAGCGTCCTCAGCCAATCACATTTATTACCGAGCCGCGCCAGCGGCGAGGTGATAAATGTGATTGGCTGAGGACGCGAGGGCATTATGAGACAATAGAGCCCGGCTTGTCATTTTTTTTCTATTCTAATGATGACCAAACTTGGACCTTACGACAAAATCGATTCTTGGTAAAAACCAGTTCCTGCCGGTTTATCTGTTTTCAGAAAATGGGTAGGCGTGGCTTATCGCTATAGGGCCTATATTGGAGAATAGAGCCCGGCTCGCGTCTGTTGTCTTAATAGGGGAAAAGAATCAAGTCATATTAGAATTCTATTAGACCTTTCGATTCTTGGTAAGAACCAGTTCTTGCCGGTTTATCTGCTTTCAGAAAATGGGTAGGCGTGGCTTATCGCTATAGGGCCTATATTGGAGAATAGAGCCCGGCTCGCGTCTGTTGTCTTAATAGGGAAAAAGAATCAAGTCATATTAGAATAATGAATAAAGACCTACTTGAATATAATGGTATGAAACTTATCCATTATTTTAATTTCCCAAGAATATTCTTTAAGTTGACAAAATTATTTTGCAGCTTTCCCTAAAGATCGAAAGGTTGCCAGCCTGTGAGACGGCTTGCATATATCATTGTATTGTGCCTTGCCTGGTGTGTACTTGATGGGTGATTTTAACTCTAGAATTAGTGATAGAAAAGATTTTTTCGATGAAATTGAATTATCTGAATTTGAAGTACATTTTGATGAATCTTTTGACGAGTTGACTGATGTTTATAAACTGAGTGATTGTAATGTTAATACTGATAGAAAAAGTTTTGATAATTTTTTGAATAATTACGGTAATCATCTTTTGAATTAAAACACATAGCTTGTACATTCTGAATGGAAGAGTTGGTAGTGATGCGGATATTGGAAAATATACGACAACTAGATCGAGTGTAGTCGATTATCACATTTGTAATGCAGATTTTTTAAAATTTGTTACACATTTTGAGGTTATGGATTTTAACTGTTTATTCTCTGATATTCATATGCCAATTGCTTGTAATATTAGCCATTGTGGCCTGAATGATGAAGATGTTACGAATAACTTACATATTCCTTTGTCAAAGGAGAAAATCAAACGTTGGGAATTTGAAAGAAATACAGAATTTTTGAGTAATATTGATATAGATGAGGTGAATAAATTAGTCAGGTCTGTTAGTGACGTAGATGTAAATGATGTTGAAAAAAGTAAGATGGACTCATTTTTTGATGATACAGCAGCAATATTATTAAAAGCAGCGAAATCTACTTTTGGTACTTTTACTGTACGTAACAATTTTAAGAATGATTTTCAATCTAAAAATATAAAGAATTGGTTTGATAAGGAATGTTATATAACTCGTAAAGAATACAGGAAATATAGACGCAAGTACAGAAAATATGGATCGATAATTTTTAAAAATGAAATGTTGATCGCTCAGAGAGTGTATAAGAGTACGATGGACAGTTGTATTAAAAATTATAGAGATAATTTACAGAAGAAAATTAAGATGATGAGAAGTAGCAGACCTAAGGATTTTTGGAAATTGTTGAACAGGAAAAGAAATAATTCCGATGCTGATGTAGATATAAGAGATTTTTATGAGTATTTTAAAAATGTAAATGCGAATGATGAGCCTGACGATAGAGGAACGTCTTTTGATTCCTTTTATAATGATGAAAAATCTGAAGAAATTGATATCCTAAATGAAAGAATTACTATTGATGAAATTGTTAATACTGTTAGATGTATTAAGAATAATAAATCTGCAGGGCCAGATGATGTTGTAAATGAATATCTAAAATCGTCTTTACATATTATGTCACCTTTATATGAATTGCTTTTTAATTTAGTACTGGATACCGGGATTGTTCCCGAATCATGGTTGATTGGATACATAAAACCCATTTTTAAAAATAAAGGTTCACCTTTTGATCCAGCGAATTACAGACCAATATCTTTATTAAGTTGTTTAGGTAAAGTTTTTACTTCCATCTTATGTAATAGAATTACTTTGTTCTCTGACAATATTGAATTATTACATGAAAATCAAGCCGGATTTAGAGAAAATTACTCTACAACAGATCATATATTTACATTGTATTCATTATTAGAATTGTCATTTGCTAAAGAGAGAAAAATGTTCTGTGCATTTATTGATTTCAAGGCCGCCTTTGATAAGGTATGGCGTGTAGGACTGTGGAAAAAATTATTTGATTGTAACATAAAGGGTAAATGTCTGAAAGTTATTTTTAATATGTACAATGGTTGTAAGTCAAAAATTAGTCATAATAATAATCTTTCTGATTACTTCCCTTGTCAAAACGGAGTCAGACAGGGTGAAAATTTATCTCCCCTGCTATTTGCCATTTATCTGAATGATTTAGAAGAATTTTTGAGTCGGGAAAATGTGTCTGGTCTTAACTTTGTGTCAGATGAAATTGAAAAAGAATTA
Source organism: Pinctada fucata (assembly GCA_028142955.1). Classification (NCBI taxonomy): domain Eukaryota; kingdom Metazoa; phylum Mollusca; class Bivalvia; order Pterioida; family Pteriidae; genus Pinctada; species Pinctada fucata. The sequence goes on along the minus strand of AP027113.1, from coordinate 31,861,255 downwards.
GACTTGTATTTGAAAATTATAGTAATTTTATATGCAGACGATACTGTTCTAATGGCAGAATCGAAACAAGACCTCCAGTATCAACTTGATTGTTTTTATAGATATTGTGCACTTTGGAAATTAGAAGTTAATGTTCAAAAAACCAAGATTCTTATTTTCGGAAAAGGGAGGCAACTCTCAAATCTACATTTTCATTTTAACAATACGGAAATAGAAATTGTTAAAGACTTCAAATATCTTGGTATCTTTTTCACAAGAAATGGTTCTTTTTGTTATCATAAAAAGTATGCTGTCCAGAGGGCAACGAGAGTTATGTTTGGAATTATAAAGAAGGCAAGAGAATTGAATTTATCTTTAGAATGTCAGCTTGACCTGTTTGATAAAATGATTGTCCCAATACTATTGTACGGTTGTGAAGTGTGGGGATATGAAAACGTTGATGTACTTGAAAAACTCCACCTTAAATTTTGCAAAATTATTTCAAATTTGAAATTTTCTACTCCAAATATAATGGTTTATGGAGAGCTTCATAGATATCCATTAATTGTTCATATAAAGGTACGAATTATAAAGTTTTGGATAAGATTATTGAACAGTAAGGCTTCAAAATTCTCACATATATTCTACAAATTGTTGTTTTATATGAACTTAAATAACAGTAGCAGAGATTTCAAGTGGTTGAAATTTGTGAAGTCTATTTTACAAGAATGTGGATTAAATTACATATGGTTATCACAAATTGTTGAAAATGAAGAATGGTTAATAGCTAAAGTTAAAGAGGTTCTGCAAGATCAATTTGTACAAACATGGATGTCTCAATGTAATAATACTAGTAAGGGCGTTGTTTATAATTTATTTACAAATAATAATTTTATCTGTCGTAATTACTTAGACCTTGATATACCTAAATGTAATCTTTTTAAATTGATGAGATTTAGAACTAGCAATCATAGATTACCTGTGGAAACAGGCAGATGGCTTAATATCCCCAAAAATGAGAGACTTTGTAATTTATGTGATCTTTCAGTAGGTGACGAATTTCATTACATTATGACTTGCAAGGCTTAAGATGCAGAAAGAAATAATTTGATACCCAGAAAATTTACCTTCATCCTAATTCTTTCACATTTTATAATTTATTTTCTTGTAAGGATAAAATTACAGTTATTAATCTTTGTAAATTCATTGATATTGTTTACGAGAGAGTTAACCCTCCAGGTTAAACTTTTGTAGAAATTTAAGTAGTATAGCGCATGCATTAAGTTGATTTGATTTTGTATTGTATATATATTTTCTCAATATGTTGATGATGAGAAACAAAATAAACTTGTAAACTTGTAAACTTGTAAACTTGGCACTGGAGAAGGATACATTTGGCGTTTGGAAAATTTTTCACATGCACTGGTGATTCGACGAAGGAATTATGAGAACGTATACTAGCTTCTTTACTACTAAAGGAACGAATTAGCCGATTCTCCGTCGAAACGAAGAGGACAGAGATAAATGGTGTGATATGATGATATAGCATATGATATGACAATGTGAATATTATAATTGTTTAGAAAGAGTAATTTCTATTAACGTGTAATCATTAATTATGCCTCACCGTTTTCCCAAAACAAATCTTAGAAAATCTACTGTTCAAAACCGGCGTCGGACACTTACAACTAACTCAATATTTTCCTCTAATTTAATTATACTCCCTTTTTAATCCCTGTCTTTTCAAGTATCATACATTTAGTGAGACGAATCTTGATAGGAGGCTAATTTCGCCACATTTTTTTTTCGAAACAAATTCAAGATTCCATATTCGTTTTCTGAAACATACGGCGTATACAATCTTACAATTTTATTTTCCATAGAACATTCTCGAGAAAGAACTAAATGCCTTTTCCATTGAAGTTTATGGAGCACCCACCTCTGTTCAATTGCACATTCCACGTCTGTCACAACATTTACCCAGAAGTTTCATTAAAAAAGTTTTGTACACGAAGGTTTCTGATACCTAAAAATAATAACTAAAAAAAAGAAGCCGACCACAGAGTCTGAAAAGATCAAGCCAATTGAAGACTTAGGTACATTTTTTTTCCAAGTCTAAAATGTAATTTTTGATTTCACAGGACTTCCTTTAAATCGACCTTTCATCCATACATGTAGCTACAACTGATAATTTTACAAATGACCCGTGTTTCAGTTTCTTACTGAAAGACCTATCATTTGATATGACCTATTACGTAATATGATTAGATTATTCAAATTCAGGGGCACATTATCTAAAACACGCATCTTTTGTTAAAACAGAGATATTGTGCTTTATGATGAAATACACACATAAGAAATACACACAAAACGTATTGTTTCGATGACCGTGGCACAGCACAGCTGGAAGGCTGTAACCTCGAGCAGTACTCGCTGCATGAAAAAATGAACTTTTCGCTTCAGATCGATTTCTATTTAAAACATATTTAGTTTGTAACACAGACAATGATTGAAAGACAACATTGATACAGAGGAATTCGTTGGGTTTTTGATACTGACCTATTGAGAAGACGTTCATTTGGTTACTGGTGACAATGAAAATTATATTATTTCAAATTCATGTGGTAAATTTATTGATATCAGCGATAACGTCTATAAATCTGAAAAGAATCCCATTGTGCCATACTAGAGTCTTACATAACGCACTAGTATCCAAATGTCAACGTATCTATATGACAATCTTTCCCGCGCTTGCGTGGGTCCTTTTCTAGTGTACTATAAAATCTACGATTTTGGATAACTTAATGCGCATTTTGATAAAGATGGAGATAAAAAAAAACCCAATGTAAGAATTTTAAAAGAGCTATATACAACAAGATTAACCTAAGATACAACAAAGAGCAACCTAGGAACATAACTATGCAGGAAGAACGTGGTGTGATCATATCTAACTGATGAAACCCAATTTATTACTCAAAACACTCCCCCTTTTATTCACAAGACAAAGAAGAACAGAGAAAAGTTGAGTTGAAATCAAGGGCGGATCTAGAGGGAGGTCGGGAGTCAGGATCCCACTGAATCTAACACCCCCCCCCCCCCCCCCTGAATTTCCACGTTTTTATCAATTTACAGGTTCGCATCCCCCCTCCCGTGACCGATTTATCTATCCCTTGGAAACATTCTAGATGCGCCCCTGGGTACATGTTTCAGGACAATCAGAAATTGAGGAGATAAGGGCGGGAGGTGCAGTTAATTAAGAAATAACAACTAGCTAGCCGTGGTTTATAGTCCAGTAATTCCCCAAGACGCATGAACCAATCAAATAATCACCGAGCAGCGACGCGGCAACAACGGGCGGAGCTTAAGGGACAGGAAGTTTGTTGAAGATTTTACACCAGGCGAGTTCTATAGTGTTGGAAAATTGGCGGAGCTTGGCGGACTGGAAATTTGTTGGAGATTTTACGCCAGGCGACTTCTTTAGCACATAAAGGGAGAAAATCGCAAGTCATATTACAATTTTTGATGATCACCTTGACTGGTACTGGCTTATCAAGATTAGTGTTATTCTCGGCTGCTTGATTTAAGGGGTCAAAGTTCGCGCCACACTGATCATGGAGTTCTTCGTAGGTTAGGGTTTGGTTTTTCTCCTCCGCTGCGAATACTGTCGACGATATGAGATTGCCCCAAATTTGACCTGAAATAAAGAATGGAAAGAGGAGTTGGTAATAAATCTTATACATAATTGAAGAATAGGATTGATTAAGAATTTCATTGCTTTCACGTAAAATTGTGTTCTTATTTACGTAAAATGTTATTTTTGGCAACAAACTCATAGAATACCAGTATTTTGGTTTGCGGAAATATTTTTGTTATAGTTGACGTATCCCGTTCAGCATTTGAAGAATAAATGAACAAGAATTAAAAAAAATCAACTAACTTGTCTGGAAAAACATGAAGAAGAATCCGAAGAATCTGTTAATGATGTCATCTTCCGTCGCCCCCGTCATTTTGGCGTACCAAACTGACATCTGAGTCAAATATGTACATTTGGCGGACCATAAAGGTGCCGCGCCCAGTCCGATTATCACAGAGGCCGGGGCCATCAGTCCCCAAATAGCGTAGAAATTCGCTGCCATATAAACGATGTAACAAACCATGGAAGCCGCGATCGTCCATTTACATCCAAGATGACCAATCACAAAGGGCGGTACAAAGAGACACGATATGACTAGCGCGCCATACAAAATGGCGAGACCTCCAGTTCCGACACCTTCCTCTCTGTTCAGAGTACTTTGTAGATTCGTAAGAGACTGGAAAGCGGTGAACATGAACATGAATGCAAAGCTAACCACGAACAAGTTCCGGAGTATCTGAAATTTTGTCATCGGAAAAGTGGTTCTCTCGCCAGAAGCGAGTGGGTCTTTTGGAGGCAGTTTTTCGTCACTGGTTGCAACCATGGGATGGCCATTGTCTTCTGGCATATATTTCTTCTCTGGATCCATAGTTAATTGTTTGATGCTGAAAAGAAATGAAAGTTACATTAATTAATGAATTAGAGAGCAATGGGAAAAAGATAAGAAACTCGGTCGGTGTTTGTCTTATAGCAAATATTGTAGGGGGACATAAACCGAAGATGTGTTCTTTAAATTCACCAGAAGTGAAAATAAATTGTAGGAATGATACCGGTGCACATAGATCAAATCCTTATTTTACAGACTGTCGTGGATCTATTATGTACACATGGAGTGAAAACATTCACCTTTACGACGCTGATAGCAGACGACAATGACGTCAGTTTTGGGTAGATCCTGAATACGGAGGTATTTCTTTACATCAACAATAATGACTAATCAAATGACAGGAAAACGGACACACCTCTAGAAAGAAGGACTCGCACTTTCTTAAAAACAAAAAAAAAATAATGTGAATGATGAACCATTCTTTCCGGTTTCATATTAACTTTGATCATTGGAACCTGGTTCCTAGAAAAAGATTAACGCCCTTGTCTCTTGTCTTAAATGGGGATATTAAAAACAAGGAAAAGGCGTTTAAGATAGCTTTTTGTATTAAATTCTTTAAATTACATTTCAGTGGCACCACTTGGAATGTATTTCGTCCATGAGCGTGATGTTTATTGCATTACCATGTTGTGCAGAATATTGCTGATGACTGTACCGTAGTCTTGTCAGAGATCCTTGCGTATTTGTGTATTGAAAAAAAATATCAAAATCACGAAAGATCTTGCACATACAGTCGATTAGTGCATTCTGGAATACCATATTTTTGCAAATTCCTAGACCAGTCGATAAACAGAGCGATTTCTTGTAGCTTCGACTAGTATGTATGGATGTAGAAATAGGCGGCTGATTTTCAAAGGAGCTGTTAAGATAAGGGCCGTTTTTAGCCCTAAATTTCCTGCCGTATTTCTTCCACATGACGATACATATGCAGACAAAAGATAATCATTATTGAAATAATTGTATTTGAAGACTTTTTGGATCTTTTACTTTTCGATGAAATACTCCCAAAATTCTAAAATGAAGGTCGAAAGAGGTAGGGGGTGCCCGGGTAGTAAAACTGATAATTTCGACCATAAACGTAGAAATTTTAGAATATTTTGCCTGAAATGGATAAATATTAATTAAAAGATATCAAATACATCTACATTGTATATATCAGAAATACATTTCGAAAGTTCTATTTCCTCTAATCGGTAAATAATGAAATCCGGAACTCAAAATACGGTCTTATTTTGTATGTAATGGCTATAATAGAAGCTTTTTAACGCGAAATGCACATTAGCGGAGAAATCCACATCGCTCCTGCTTATTTCGCTCCTAATTGTTGTACATTTCATTCCATCGTATTTAGAACACATTTTGTGATGGATTAAGGATGAAAAATAGTCAACTTTTCCATATTTAATGATCTTAAAGATCGATTCTTTAACAAATGCACCCCCTTCCTTTTTTGGTTTTTCGTCTCTGGGGTAGTGTCCCCCCGGAAATACAGAACCCCACTTTTCCAGAAAATTTGTATCATGGATATACACCTCCAGTATACGTGGCGTTCTGTATCTCCGGGGGGAACAATGTTCAAAAAAAACTTTTCCGTTTTCTATAATATTGAGTATGGGAAAAAGACAAGTTTTTACCAAAATATTAGCAATATTATGCATAATAGATCTAGAATAACTTCAGAGTTTGATGGGATACTGTATTTGTATTAATTCAACGAACGATATTTCTTAAAATTTCCATTTTCAAAATTCCACATTTTATGGCAGATTTTACGTCTTATCTTATCAGTTCCTTTATGACATTATATATATAAACGTATTGTGCATCGTTGCAGGGGTACCTACTCAAGTAGACCTCAAACGAAAGTGTCCTCATTTTGGAAGCTAAGTACTTTGTTCATATTGATATTTGTGGTGGTTGCCTCATATCCTCAAGTGCAAGTAAATAAGTAAAAGACTTAGTGTCAATATGTTTGTTTAGAATGGATGTTTTGGTACAGAAAGGTCACCCCCTCTCCCATCTTTTTTTGCAAAATACAATCACGGACACACCAATGGAATTGAAACAAAACTTGCTAATTAATGCGCACATTGATCACACAAAATTTCCACAACCCTTCAAAAAACGGAATGTTTGTAATAAATCATGTATCAAAATATACTCGAGAGACCGTAAAACTCTTTATATTACGTCAGTAAGAGTCGATAAACTTTTATGAAACCACAATTTAGGTTTTGACAAATGACAAGCTTAATCGTATTGCTTCCTGTTTGATAATTATTAAAATATTTTCTACGCAAAAATTTGAAACAAGTTTACTCTTATTTCAAATGACTCATGTTGGATTGAGTCGTTAAAACTAAGTTGTTAGACTAAATAACACTTTTCTACCCCCCCCCCCCCCTTCTCCTAAAAAGAATACTGAGTTTGACATGACAAGCATTGAAAGGTGAGCTTGCTCCTGTAAGCAGAACAATGGCTCATTTCCGTATGCCCTTTTTGCTGAAATTTACTATACATTTACAATACAACGGTCACTCAGGATTTATTCACTTTCTGTCATCTAAATCCGTCTTTGTTTGAAGGGTGTATATGTTACTCGTATTTACCTGTTTGATAAATTCTTGTTTGATGGAATCTACGAGTTTCATGTAAGTTTGGAGGGTTAATAAGTTAATCCGGATAATCCATTTCTTTTTCGACTCCTCTAGATTTCTGGCCTCTTTGTCGGTGCAACGGTGTGATTTAGAGGTACAGGAAGGGTGGACAAGACCACTTTTTTTTTAATCGAACGAAACATACCATAACAAACAGACGACACACAGGCAAGAATCCTGCTATTTTAGCCAGAGGTCCAATTCACAAGACATAATTACTCAAAGAGATAGATCTAACAATATGTAGGTCCCTTTCATCGTAGGAAAAGAAGAGAAAAACCGGGGGTATTCGCCGATGGGTCCCTTTGAGTGTTTCAAATTTTCAGACTGTATCTTGTGTATTGGACCTCTGACCAAAACGAGGGCTGATTGATATATTGTGAGCCTCGTATTTAAGCAGACGTTTTGTATTATTTTTCTACATAATCTCCTTCAGTATCTATACGTTTTTGCCACCAGTGTTTAAGGAAACTGAAAGGGGGTGCCAAAAATAGCTGCTTTCACTTTTGGGAATAGATTAAAGTCTGATGGAGCAAGATGAGGTGAATAAGGCGGATGCTCAATAAATTAAAGCCACAACCATGAATGGCAGCCATGGCAGTGACAGACTTGTAAACAGGAGCATTGCCCTGATGGAACAACACACCTTTAACTATAGTGAGCTTTCCGCAGAATACTTTAATCGAGGCTCACAACATATCAATCAGCCCTCTTAACAGGATCCTTGCCTGTGTGTCTTTGTGTACATGTGCGTCTTTTGTAGGTGTGTTGTTTTCGTCCATGTTCGTCGTTTCATCTTTACTGGACAAATGTCTAAAATTGTGTGTAAAGACCAAGGTCATTGTCAGTGTTAAACCTGACTGTTTTTTTCTGTTGATGTTTTCGTTGGATTTCATTTTGTTTAGTTGTTTCTTGATTTGTTTAGGAACATTTTAATTGTAAAAGGAGCGGTTAAAAGCCACGAGTTTTCGAGTTGAGTGTCGGGTTGCTGCTAGGAGAAGAAACTTTCAACTATGCACAATACCGGTATATCCATCCACATAGTATTGTTGCTTGCCGCGTGTCGATTTTTAAAATAAGGTATATTTTGTCGGAGATGGATTGGGGGAAAATGTGAATCCAGAAAATCAGCTGTGAAGCACGAATATCGCTGTTCATTTTACTGAGCTATTTAAAGAAGTATAAAGAGAACATCAGACAACAAAGACAGAGGTTTTGTGTCAACAGTAGATCGGGGTCGTACAGCTTCAATATCAGTCCTGTGTTTGTTTTACCATACAAATTGTGTTTTAATTGATTGTGAATGAAATACCTATCAACATCTTCATAGTCAAGATTTTCCATTGCTAGTAGACTATCGAGGCTACTGCGGACCTTTTGAAATTTTATCAGGATGATGTTTACATATACTTATGTAATCTACATTAGAAAGTGATAAATTGTCTGAATTTGAAGTGGATCCCCCCTTTACTAGTCTTGAACACGTACCTGATATATTTTTCAGGGCTAAAATGTTACTTCGTATTGCTTTAGCTTTTGTTTTTGCATGAATAGTTGGTTTACCGTTTCCGACATGCGTATTACGTACTGCGATCATCGAGAAAGCATCGCTGCCTAGGTACCATGTACGCTTATGAATATGTTTGCTAGCAAGCAGAAATTGCCTACTCTCCCCAGGTATGTGGTCTCTTTGTGCTAAGGAGGTTAACTTTGTTCCAAACATGAGCCGTGTTCTAGGTGGTGTTCTGATCTCTATTTTGTCTATTGTTTTGTCATGTTCCTCCGTTGTACGCATTTGTTTAAGTGATTTTTGACCATCACTTTTCAATTATTTACCTATACCCATTTAACATTAGATAGCTATGCTTTATCTTGCGCCTTTTTTACTTGATTCAGGAAGTATACATTTTTAAATCGATTAAACAAAATCAAATCAATAATTTCATATCTCAAAGTCCCAGTTGGATCACTTCCAGTGCACAAAACATACTGAGAAGTAGGTTTTGTACTACCGCTCCCTTGGAAATGCACTATGATTTTCTTACAAAATTTAACCCAAAAAGAAAAAGCAATAACAGATCTAAAGGGGGGATGGGGAGTGTCGGGTTCTGACTCCCTGGAATTTGTCAAAAACCCTGATTTTTCTCGTTTTTATGTATTTTTTGAATCATAGACTGGACCCCCCCCCCCTTTACGGACTGGACCCCCCCCCCCCTAACTGTAAAAATTCTAGATCCGCCCATGACTAATCTACTTCCAATCAGAATAAATTCTTGGACCACTGATGTTGTAATATAGTTTATGGTACAGTTAGGTTTCATTGGCACATCAAAGGACGGTTTCCTCAGCTAACAACATGTTGGCACTTGATGGTCAAATTGGACGAAGTGGAAGCTTTTATGGAGGTACCCAGAGCAAATTTACATACGATTTAATCTTGAGGGGCTACCGGCTAAAAGTTGTAAACACACCATTAGAATTGAGATGTTCATCTGAATGTAATATTTGGAATTCAAATAAAACATCCTTGGATTGACCTTAACTTTGCGATTTTCACTTCACTTTTCATTTTCAAGTCGAATATATCCCTCCCTCCGGTCTTTCCATTTCACTCAAAACCTCAGTCCACGGATATGAAAGGAAGATATTTCCAACTCTGAATACTGATTTAGACAATTGCAGGTGCGTAGCTACGGTAAAATAAAGAGTTGCAAGGGATCTGGTGAACATTCAGAGGATCCCAGCAGGTCCAGAACAAAGCCCTAGTGGTGGTTCAGGGGCTTTAAATTGCCCGGAATATTTATCAACCCCCCCCCCCCCCCAAATTCAAGATATCAAGAAAAATATTAAAAGAGAAGAAGCCTTGACGCTAATTCATGAATGTTGAAAACAAAGGTACATAGATTGGTATATATCATACACAGTAGCTTTACGTCACTCAATAATTTATGCGCACGTGTAATTAATAATGACATTGTCTTTTTACATGTTAATCTTACTACATGTAATGCAGATACATACTGTAGCTATATAGACATTTTACCTGTCACCTGTATGTACCAAATTATCTACATCAATAACGTATGTTTACACAGTGTAAAGAATCTTAACCTTACGCACATAGAGAATGTAGAAAATATAATGCATACAGCAAGATCCATCAAAATTCACAGGTAATTTCGTATATTAAAAATATAGAAAATGATATTCAACCAGAATAAAACAAAAGAAAACGAAAAGAAAAAAATCTTTACCTCGATTCAGGAAAGTAAAACTTGGTATAAAATAAAATTTCACTTTTTTCACATCTAAGGCTGCGTTGCTTCTGTGCCACAAAAGAAAACCTGACTTCTGAATTGTCACTTTTATAAATCTACGTACATACATGTATACAACTTGAGATCACGTGACTTCTTATCGTCCCTTTATTGAATGATGTGATGTTTGCATTTTTGGCTGTTACCGCGGTTTTACAATTTGGATTGCCCTCGTGTGTCCGTTGTCATGCATAGAATAAAGTTAGTGAACACACAGGTATGCGTAAGTGCGCGCTTCATTTTACGTATATCAACAAACAATCCTTAACTTCCGTACAGGTACATATTACGTACATCTCAGGACCTGTGTCGAAAAGTACATAAAGTAAAAAAAAAAAATCTGTGTTGTTTGTAAATATTAGAAATTCAAAATTAAATATTTCTGAATTAATGCTGTCAAAAAGAACTCGAATTTTCTTTTTTTTTTTCTCAAAATAACGACATTGACCTTGGACTTTGAAAATTTTGAATGGATCAATATAGGATAATATAATTTATTGTGCATTACGATGTTTCTGTTCCCGCCATCTCTATTAGACCATAGAATGTACACAATTTACGTCGTGCACCGGCCTGCATGAAAATTGTTAACAAACTTATCATAAAAGCACAGGTACATCTTATTCTATACTCAGGTACATGTATTTAAGTTTCACAAAAAAAAATCGATTTTACTCAACTAAGTTAATTTTTTTTAACTTAATTTGCCCCTTAAAATACTTTCCAGATCTGCGTCTGTTCGTCCGTTCATGTCTGATTTTTACATCTTATGGGATCGCGTACCTGGAATTCAAGTAATTTACCACTCATCCACCCAGTACTTCAGAAGAGTTCCTATCAACCGGGAAGTTGAAATAAGAAGTCAAAATGATAAATAAGATAAAATAACATTGTCACCAAGTCCAACAAACGTTTAACAAACACAGAAGGCACGTGTATCGGAAGACAACATGTGCAAAAGTACCATCCTCTTGTTGATAAGACCTCCACGACCTTATGTTGCTGACCGACTGAACACTATCCATTTTGCGCTTTAAATAAGTTAACACATTCTCTGTTTCGCAGCAGAAACTTGACTGTACTGATAGAAAATCATGTCAGTATCTCCGTTTCAGAAGCTTTATTACTTATTTTGTTTTGGAGATCAATTACCTTTCTGAAGTCTGCGGTCTCCGCTATTTGTATACGGGTCTTAGTCAAATAATCTTTATATGAACACGTGTCGTCAGTATTATTGTTATCATAAAAGTTCCCGAAACTTATTGACCCTAACATGTTTTAATATTGTTTTGGAAAAACCTCAAAATCCATGACCTCTTTCAATGAAAGTCTGCAGTCTGCGCTATTTGTTCACCGGTCGGTACTAGCCCGTTAATCCTGATGAAAACACGCTAATACCTATTCCAATGTTGTCTAGTAAGGAAGCCAGTTCGTGCTATGTTATATCTTTCTTACTATCTCGTAGTTACGAGAAAAAATTCTCGTAATTACGAGAAACTTTTCTCGTAGTTACGAAAAACTTTTCTCGTAGTTACGAGAAACTTTTCTCGTAGTTACGAGAAACGTTTCTCGTAGTTACGAGAAACGTTTCTCGTAGTTTCGAGAAACAATTCTCGTAGTTACGAGAAACGTTTCTCGTAGTTACGAGAAACTTTTCTCGTAGTTACGGGAAAGAAATCTCGTAGTTACGAGAAAAAGTGCGTTCGAATTTTTTCTTGTAATTACGAGATTTGTTTCTCGTAACTACGAGAAAAGATTCTCGTAACTACGAGATAGTAAAAAAAATATAACATGGCACGAACTGGCTTCCGTAGTCTGGCCATTTTTTTTTTACTTCAGCAGAAGGCCATAGGTCTGTGTAAAAACAAAACATACTGTGTTATCTTATAAGGTATTATATATATGTCATTTTCTTCATTTCCGTGTTTTCCATGTCTAGACGTAATATTAAACTTGTCTACATTGACGTTATTTTTGACAATTTGTTGGAGCGTGCCTTTTTGTGAGTTATCTGAAGAGCTATCATGAACAATATTCTTTGAAAATTCTTCATCATTTTGCATTAGCATAACATGACATGTCTTAAAATAAACTCCTTTCCTTCAAGATCTTTCAAACTTTTGTTGCGGTTGTTGATGTCGTATCTTTCGTTTGTTTTGAATTTGATTTTTGTTTTTGTGTCTTTTTTGTCTCGATCATTTGTTTGCTTTTACTGCACCACATTTTAAAACTTCCTTCAACTTTTATTACAGTAGGTACCAGACTGACGAGAAGATCCTGTCGAAGTGGTCCTTTGATTGTATTTGTCTGAAATTGAGGGGGCGACAAAATACTGGATTAAGATACCTAGTACAAGATAGATCTTATGTCAATACCTCCGGTGCTGTAAATCTAAGAGAGAAATAAAGTACTTGTCATTTTATCAACAAAACTTCTAAATGATACATTGACAGAATAATACCAATAAAGAATTACGATTTGTTTATGCCATGTTGTTCAGTGAAAAATAAATAAACAAAATTTAATTGCTTAAGGTCAAAGAGGAAGATCGTGACATTGTGCGGTAGCTTTCGGACTGACCAAATCTGTGGGACGTAATATTCTCATATGACATATTATATATACTCCATCGAAGAATACCTTGCCGTTTCTTGCGGACACGTAATCCGGATAACCACACCATTCGTCAGTCTATAGTGTATAGTCGTCCAATGTCCGCACCAGCTACACAGGGGTTTCTCTTAATTTATGTGTCGTCATTCATGTGGAGTGTTAAACTTCAGAATCTTCAAATTCAATAGCATCATTTAAGAACAGATAAATTGGCAGCATGGACCAGACATGCACGTTTCGGGTACTTAACCCTCGTCAGTGATCCTCAATCTAAACAATGTAATATTGCCAAAGAGCGTGAAAATCATTATGTCCAAACATGTATCGAAAGACGTAGCAAGATGGGTGGGATACGATGCTGCAGGACCCACTTTTTAGAAATTTCAAGAAATTTTGATTCAGAAATTTTCGAATTCGTTGAAGAGACGATCGAATGTTTGAGTACGACTACTTTGATTGTTTTTGCTGATGGCCCAAAGTTGGCACTGGGTTACCTCAAGTTTAAGTTTTTTTTACTCATGTGTTATGTTTCGGCGTTTCTGCTTTTTACTGTTAGTTACTTCATCCCATGTAGGTGTTGTTGTGTGTCTCGTTGTCCCCTGTTGTTTGTTGAAGTTGTATTGTCTGATGTCCATTGCTTGTTGTAATATTGTGAGTGTGTCGCACTGTTGTCAGTACACGTGATCTTGGATCTATGCCAAGGTGCAAAGAGTGAAACTGAGTGAGTGTATTGTTATTCTAATAACGTAAGGTACTTCTTTGGAACACATGAATACTGCTTGAGTGTATTGCTATTCTGATAACGCAAGGTTGTTCTTTGGAACACATGAATACTGCTTGAGTGTATTATTATTCTAATAACGTAAGGTACTTCTTTGGAACACCTGGATACTGCTTGAGTGTATTGCTATTCTGATAACGCAAGGTTGTTCTTTGGAACACATGAATACTGCTTGAGTGTATTATTATTCTAGTAACGTAAGGTACTTCTTTGGAACACCTGAATACTGCTTGAGTGTATTGTTATTCTAATAACGTATGGTGCTTATTTGGAACGCTTGAATACACTGGGTCTTGATTCTCTGTCCTATCTGAAAGTTGGTCAGACTTCTCGGGTGCTTGATCTTGAGCTCGCTTCAGACAGCAGACTGTTATACGCATGCCATAGAATACATAATATCTGTGTTATAAGAGGCCGCTGCGTTTAACTATCTCGTTTGTGATGTCACCTTACAATGAGAAGTTTTATGTTTATACAACAATTGTGTGTCGATGGAGACCTCTGTGTATCCGGATAAGTGGGAGGGTTGTGCCCACGTAATCTGGATAACCACACCATTTGCTAATAGCAGATGGTCGTCCAAAGTCGGCGCCGGGTGCACATTGGTCTCATTCCTTTTATGCGTGCAAATTCATCTGTTCCTAAATGATGCTATTAATTTTGAAGACGTTTAACATAGACAAAACTCTAAAGGAATAATAGAAACAGTTAATATACAATTGTAGAAGATGTCGAACAAAAGTCAACTTGTCTTCTACCTTTAATATGCTGCTCCTTGTGTTTCAATGGTGTAATTACTTTATTGGTCTTGTTGGAGATCTCCTCCTTTGTTTTATCTTTTGTCTCGTTGTCTTGCGTGATTCTTTACGAAAATTACACGAAGTCTACGAATATACTAAGGACCTCATGTTTACCGATAAATATTCCCCAGAATACAGACTACTATATTTCCTATAGCTACATGTCAACAGTTGCATCTAAAATTTATAATTACAAATGATCCCTGCAATGCATTGATTGACCTTGCGATTGTTTTTCATCGGATTTCAACTACTTTCCTTGTGAACACGTTCTTTCTGATGACCTTAGTATAGTCAAGAACGACACGTTGAGAGAATTGTTGAGAAAGGGTCCCAAATACAGAGAAAGTAAATCCTTTACATGGGACCAAAATTTCGCGTGAGAAATATGCAAGACGTTGGGCAAAGAAAGAGGATGAACAGTTCGACACCCTTTCCGAATGAATAAAATCCATAAAAGGGTTACTTTTATCTAGAATTAAACGATTACAATCAACTGTGAGCATCAGAGTTGATTCTATCTTTAACGACTCTGATGTTACCACAGAGCTGACCTACCCCCAAGAGCATGTTATACCACCAGCAGACAATCCTCAAATAACTACACATTTACTTGCAAAACATACTATTTCGACAGCCTTGTTAAAGAGTTGGGTTTGAATTCGACAACTGGAAATCCTATGTACATGTACACTCCAATAAACCTTTCTGCCTCAGAAATAATTGATAACGACAAATCAGCTCTCGCTATCTTTGGCTTTGACACAAACAATATAGATTTAAATTTACCATACTTATATCGTATACCTAAAATGCATAAAAATCCGTATAAACAACGTTTCATTGCTGGTTCCTCAAAATGTTCAACCAAATCTGTATCGATCTAACTCACCATAGTTTTAACTGAAATTAAATCTGGACTTCAAAAAAATTATTCGACAGTATATTCTCGAAGTGGTATTATTAAAGAATTCGAAGGAATATTTAGAACATCTGAAATCGTTCATTTCAATATAGTCCATTCGATCAAAGTCTTTGATTTTTCGACACTTTACACAACGATCCCTTATTCTAAATTGAAAGAAAGACTCGCAAGTAATGCGTTTAAGAACGGGAATCGCAAATATTAATTTATTATTGTTAACTATGACAAAACCTACCTTGTAAAAGAAAAGTCCGATTCTAAAAATAAGTACACTGAAACAGATATTATTCAGATGTTAAACTTCCTAATCGACAACATGTTATGTTTGGAGGAAAAGTCTCCCGGCAAATTGTCGAAATTCCAATGGGAACCAATTGGGCCCCACTCCTTGTCGATAATTTTCTTTACTCGTAAGAAGCTGGATTCATTCAATCTTTTGCCTCCGAAGGGAAAAGATAATAAGCTTCTGACTTTAACTTCACTTAGAGATATATAGACGATGTGCTGTCCATCAGTTATCCGAAATTCGCGGATTACCGAAGCAGAATCTATCTTTTGGAGCTTGAAGTCATAGAAACTACAGAGACAAATAATTCAACATCCTATTTGGACATAATGCTGTCCTACGAAACTGATGGTCACATGAACACCTAAATCTATGACAAACGTAACGACTTTAATTTCAGCAGCACAAACTTTCCTTTTCTGAGTAGCAGCATCCCTTCCTCGCCTGCTTATGGCGTGTTCATATCTTAATTGATACACTGTGCCAGAGCAAGTACCAAATATACAGATTTTGTTCTGAGAGCTAGGCGTCTTTCAGACGAGCTTCTCAGTCAGGGATACGTTTGTGACCGACTATAAACATCATCAATGCGGAAGTTCTACGGTCGATACGGGGAACTCGTCATACACTGTCATGTCCCACTGTCCAGAATGATATTCTGTCTTTGACTATTTGAACCATCCAACCACAGAATATTCTTTATCTTCCGAAATGGAAGTAAACGGATGTGACAGTCCCACCGAATTGAAGCGACGGTGTTGCGTGCAAGCAGGGGATGCTGACTCTTCCTTTTCATGTGGTGGAGGTTTTTGTTTGTTTGCTTTGGTTCCTGTTTTATCCTGTTTTATCCTGATTTTGTACGCCTTCGGTTTATGATTTTCTGAATTATCGATTTTGCACTGTTTTTGAGGATATGATCATTATCCATATTTGTCATTTCATGCGTCATGTACGTTATACTCGTACAATGAAATCTTTCTTTCGCTGTCTTCCACTTCAATATTAACTAGTTGAAGATCACCTCCTTCTTTGTACTTTTTTCTCCACCATATTCCTTCAGAAAGATGTCAAAACGTTTTTCTTTTTTATCACAGACATATTTTCGATTGGTAATGTTTGTCTTCTTGTTGTCTGTGTTCTCATTTCCTCGGCTCTTCGTTAGTATCGTTGTTTTGTGTAGTATATATTGTGTGTGCTCCGCTGTGACCATTGCGTCGTAAATTTCCTCTTTATTCATGGAAATGAAGGCAAATAGAAAGTTCAAAATAAAGAAAAGGATTACATCATTTTTCAGGAATAATGTAGGAAATCTTATCCTTGGGAGTCAAGGATGAAGAACATAACATTAGAATTGTACATATATGTATATGTGCTCCAACTACAAGAGGGATAGTACTACTGATAGTGTTTGAAGGTTAATTACGCTCAATTCCAACCAATCGAAATGTATGAAACAGAAACATTTGCAACTTCTAGTTTTAACATTAGGGGTTTTGAGCACAATCTCTTCGAGTTGAAACGATATTAGCATTCTTTGGACAGACACGACGTTAGACAGAAAAGTATTATAAATGTAGCCAAGTTCGATCAAATTCCGTTGTTCGTCTGTCTCTTCAACGCATACGAAAATTTCTGTTACCAAATTTCTTGAAATTTCTAAAACGTGGGTCCTGTAGCATCATATCCCACGCACCCTGCTAAGTCTTTCGGTACATGTTTAGACATCATAATTTTCATACTCTTTGGCCATATTACATTGTTCAGATTAAGGATCACTGACGAGGGTTAAGTACCCGATCGTGCATGTCTGGTCCATCTGCAAATCCATCTGTTCTTAAATGATGCTATTGAATTTGAAGACGTTTAATATTTGAACTACTTGGTGAGTGTCACTGCTGGTGTACCAGGACTCCCCGAGGGCACATGTAGCCAAGTTCGATCAATTTCGGTTGATCGTTTCTTCAACGCATTCTAAATTTCTGTTATCAAAATTTCTTGAAATTTCTAAAAAGTGGGTCCTGTAGCATCATATATCCCACCCACCCTGCTATTGAATTTGAAGACATTTAACATAACTGACGGCTTTCCATTTTTGGTCTTTAATCGTGTTTGATTTTGATGTCGCTTATGGACAATCATATTTAGCCATTTGATACCCTATTTTGTATACAACGATCATTTTATTCTAGGCATGCGATTTTTTACAAACTCATTAACATGTACTAGTATTAATCGTATCTCAAGTCGTAGCAGTCTTATCAACCGGGAAGTCAAATTTTCAACGTGATAAATGACATGGTCACCAAGTTGAACGAAAGGTCAAGAAACAGAAAATAAATAATTGCATATCCAACTTCCCCATTCAATGACACTTTGGTAGATATATAGGTCACTTTTTGTCATACACGTTTTGCTTATTTTCGGTATCTTTCTCGAGCAAAAAATAATAATGCAACATGCATATAACTAAGATCTAAAGTTACATCGGATTTAATGTTCATAATTGTATCAAAAGCTGTCCAATAGGTTATCAATTGATATGTCTCATGATTGTATTGCCACTAAAATCTGGACTGCAAATATTCAGCAATCGGCAATCCTCCAATTGAATTACGGGATCATTCGCAGCAATATCCTACGCATGTATCCGATTTCAGTTCCGCTTTTCTTCACTTTGAAATCTATATTCCATATTAATTTATGCATTTGGTATTTCAATCATTAAGTAAAACTAAGTAACCCTATGCATGATGCTAATTATAGATGATTATGCGATAGCATCCAAAGCACTCTCAATGACAAAGCGAAAGGGCGACTCTTATCTTAATGTTAAACGTCTTCAAATTCAATAGCATCATTGTAGAACAGATAAATTGGACCAAACATGCACGTTTCGGGTACTAAACCCCCGTCAGTGATCCTCAATCTAAACAATGTAATGTGGTCAAATAGTGTGAAAGTTATTATGTCCAAAATTGTACTGAAAGACGTAGCAGGATGGGTGGGATATGATGCTACAGTACCCACGTTTTAGACATTTCAAGAAATTTTGATAGCAGAAATCTGAAGAAACGATTAACCGAAGTTGAACGAACTTGGCTACATTTGCCATCGGGGTCTTCTGGTCCACCAGCAGTGACATTAACCAAGTGGTACAAATGTTAAACTCTTCTAATTCAATAGCATCATTTAAGAACAGATAACTTTGCAGCATGGACCAGACATTCACGTTTCGTGTACTTAACTCTCGTCAGTGCAATGTTAAACATTGCAGAAGGTCATACGAAGACTTTTCGAATTTTTAACGAAGGCTACACGATGGCTTGACAACGTCGTATTTAAAATAGGGTGTAACATAACCAGGAAGGCATTGCATGATGAATATTATATTCTTGATCGATCAATAGCACACTATCGATACAAGAATGCATACTTAATATCTTGCAAAATGCAAAAGGATGAAACTGAATTCTGGAACAAATATAAGAAGATATATAAACATGATTTAGAGGTCATACCTTAGACTCAAAGACAACGAAGGACTGAGATGTAAGCCACAGTACGAGTAAATTTTCAGATGGTTCTGAAGTGTTCCGGTAGCCAGTTTCACAAAAGCAAGGTTCTTATTTTCACAGCAAGAGATATTTTCATTATCCTTGTTAAAATCTCCTCGTTTGCTTTTAAAAAAAAACCTTTATTTTTAAACAAAATTTAAATTTACGTAAATGATTTTTTATTTTGCAGTTCAATGACAAGCTTGCGTTAGCTCAGACTGTTGAATTGACTGGCATTGACTCAGAATGACATGACTGGAAGTCCTGTTGAAGAACTGAGACTTCTAACAAAGATTTGTGCTGGCCGCCCCACGACGAGACAGTCACAAAGAAAGGAGGGGATCTCCAACAAGACTCGCTTGCAGCAAGAACCAAATCAAGAACCAAATCGGCAAATTAATACAGCACTGTGTCTCCTAACCTGAGAAGCTGGGTGTTCAGTGATCTGCAGGATAAATCGGTATGTAACTGGAGATCATCGAGTGAGCAGTTCATCTCTCTTTGCAAACACATGGAAAACGAACTAGATCGTCTGCATGATGTTTGAAACTGCATAGGAATATATCACGTCACTTCTTTACCAGTAGTAGTAGAAGTAGAATGTGTAATTGTGATTCATCTTTCTTTTTAATTTGAGTTCAAATAATTTCTATAATTTTTTAACGCAGGGTGTTTAGACAGTTAACTATGAGGGACGCGGCTGGTAATCAGTGATGTGCCTTCGGCTTTTCTCTCAACTGCCACTGGTCACAGCGTAAGCCAGTTCCTTTTGTTCTCGCCCTATCCAAGAGTTAGCCAACTTCAACAGGAGAGTTACGAACTTCTCTGTCTTTACTACTTACAGCAGTCACCACTTACAGCAGTCATGCAGACACTGGCCTGTAATAAACCTCAGTCATTTGATGAAGAAAATATTGATTTTTACAAAGCAGTTTTATTTCGAAAAGATCTATATCCAAGCAGGGAATTTTGATATTATAGTTCTTAAATGGATTATGGAAATCCGTAAACGAACGGAAAAAATATAGGTGAGTATCATTGTAGGTCGATGGTGTCAAGCTCGTATTTTCAGATATTTCTGCCATTTTTGTAAATCTGTGCTTTCATTCTTTCTGAGCTCTGTGGTTATTTTTTTTTTTCATAGGAATTGAAATCATTTAATTTCAGTATATAAATGCAATTTTCATCGGTTGAAAAGTTGACAAGATACCCTTGTCACCCCAACCCCAAATGGAAGTACGCACTGTAAACGTAAAAAAAGCAACGTCGTTGGCCATCTAGAACTACTTTAGGCTTGAATGCGCGTAATGCAGTTTTCCCTCATGTTTTAGTGTTGATACTGCAATCAACCAAAATGAAAATACAAAGAAACAATATAAGACTCTTTCATGGACTTCTATGAAAGAAACATCGGTTCCACCGATGTTTCTCAAAATCATGCAAAACCCGAGGCTTGCCGAGGGTTTTGCAAAATTTTGAGACCCCGAGGGTGGAAACGATGTATCTTTCATAGAAGAACATGAAAGAGTATTTTTCTCTCATATCTAAGGGTCAAAACAAAACTGAAAGAAAAGGGACGAAATTTGAAAAAAATGTCAAGTTGATCTAATCGCAAAAATTTTGCGATATTCGAATTCAGCGCCCCCGAAAATGGTTTATTCTATAAGAATAAACTACGAATATTAGGCTTTTCAAAATAAAACGCAAGAGAACATTGAAAAACGATCTTGAAATTGAAGTTTTATGGCGACGTCGCCGCTAGCTTGTTTGTTTTGCGGGCTGAAATCATGACGTCACAATAGCGTAAACAATCGAAACAATAGCGTCACGTGATATGTGATACAGCTGTCACATGATATGTGATACAGAAGTAGCTCACGTAGCTGTATTTCATGGGCCTACTCTGTAACACATACGCGGGTATGAGAGAATAAACACATGTTATACCAAGAGGTAAGTACTAAGAGGCATTGAAAGGAGCTGATTAAGCATGATAAAACATGTTTTAATAACTTTCTTTCCAGCTCTGTCACCTGAAAGAAACTTTGTTTTGGCATCATACATTACTTTTATTTTGGAAACTAGTCATTTCATCCTGAAATATCATCGAAATTGGCTCGGATGAGGTTAACAACACCATCCTTCCAATTCTGTTTTGGTCATAGATTTTATTTTTAACTTTGTTACTCTACACAGTACAGTGTGGCTTCTGTGCTTACTCTACACAAAATCTGGAGTCGCGCACTCTTTGCAAAGCAGATACAAAAATTTAAATTCAAAAAATAAAAAAAATAAAACTAGAGGGCGCTACTGAAATACATTTGGCTGTGTCTGAAGAATCATTGATGAGGATTAACTATCCGAAACACGTGTTTGGTGCATCGAAATTGGTTTGAAATTTTATTCAAGAAGGTTACGAGTTAGAACGCTTCTTTCGATTATTTCTCGTGTGTTGTCCTTCCATTTTTGGAAAAGATGGTTAGTATAAAATATAAGTATAAGAAAATCCCTAGTGGGTATTTTATATTAACAGAAGTAGCGAAAGGTGTTATAATTTTACGCAAATCTGATGTTTATTATGCTACAATGCCTTTTCATGTCAAAAGTGGATAAAGGAAATTAACAGTTTCCATTGATTTCTATGGAGAAAACGCTTATTTTGACCCAAATATAGGTCCTATTTTGAATAATTTAATTTTTGTTGAAATTGGTGGACTCTTTGGTCGGTAATAGCTGTACTTGCGGATACAAAAGGAACTGGCTTATGTTGCTTTGGCGGTTGAAAATGAAAATCCGAAGGTACATCTTCTAAAAGACTATATAGATTATTACCAGCTACTTCCCTCTACTCGTATTAACTGTGTAATTCCACGGCAAATTAAGTCAAACTTTGAAGTGTGGTGATTATCTTAAGATAAATCACAATTGGTAATACTGCTTGTATACTTACTGGTAAACTGGTAAAAACTGAAGTTATCTCTTCAGAAGCAGGCATCCTGCAGACGATCCAGTTCGTTATCCATGTGTTTGCAAAGATGAACTGCTCACTCGATGAGTTATGTACCAATTTATGATGAAGATCACTGGACACCCACCTTCATTTGCCGATTTGGTTCTTGGTGACTGCCTCGTCGTGGGGCGGTCAGTACAAGTCTTAGTTAGAAGTCCAGTCATGTCACTTTAGTCACTGCCAGCCAATTCACCATTCTGAGCTAATGCAATTTATCCTAGGACTGTAAGGAAGAAGGAGAAAATCATTTACGTACACTAGTATCTAAATTTCGTTTGAGAATAGAGAGTTTTTCAAACGAAGAGATTTAAACAAGGATAATGAAAAGATCCCCCCAATAAAAAACCGACATTGTTTTGACGACAGCGGAACACCCTCGTAGGATGAAACAAAAACATCAGACAAACAACTTCAAGAAACAACATAGGACAAAGTGACAAACAACAACACCCACACTGAGCAATCCAGCAAATTTCCTCTTTACTCTCATGTAGTGGCTGATATCTCTTGTGACATCTCATGTGCAGTATACGGAACAAAAGGTTGTGACTGATACCACAAAACCTACCACCGCCGCCACCACCACAACCACCACCACCAACAACAACAACAATAAAAACAACAACACTTCAACCACTACCACCACATTCGATCTTATTGTATTTCCAATTGCTGGTAATTGAAGTACTTATTTATGAGAAGGGGTAATTGTGGTGGTGGTGGTGGTGTTGGTGGTGGTGGTGGTGGTGGTGGTAGGTGATGGTGGTAGTGGTGGTGGTGGTGAGGAGGAGGAGGAGTGAAACTTGTCTCTGATTGGTCCAAAAAGTTGATGACGTCATTACCCGCCAAATTCAAACCTCCATCTATATTGTCCCACTAGACTACTTACAACTGTAGAAACAAAAAATGCTCGTCGAAGTCAAATAATCTGAAAGAGCCAATGCGTGTTACTTTCTAATGCCTCGTCTTTCTCTAGTTTTTTAATATTTTGTTCATTATTCCACAGTTTTCCCTTCCCATCCCAAATATGTATTCCATGTCACAGAGAGGCTTGATGCAAAATCCAGATAACGCCTCCCCCCCCCTTAATCTCTTTGAACTTGTGTAGTTGAGTTTGGTCATCTCGGGGTTGGGTGGGTGTTTTTTGTTGTTGTTTTTTTTTGGGGGGGGGGGTTGTTTGTTTGTTTGGGTTTTTTTTTTAACTCCAATTGTCATTTGTTTCTTTTTCTTTTCGAAGTAAGGACTTGTCTGTGAAGAGACAAAATAAAGAACAAGAAAAGCTAAAACATTAGTGTTATAGGAGGAGTACGGACTGCCTTTTCACTTTAACCATGTACCTATGAAAGTTTCATACAATCTTAAATAAAAACCACACAAAAATAAAAAGAAGAAATATTTTGATTTAATAAAGGATGCATGAAAAACATCGATTTTCTGTATGTACACGGTGTGGGGTTTCCTTGACATCGGTTGAACACGTTAGATTAAATAAGTACGGACTACCTTTCACTCTAACCATGTAACTATGATTTCCAAGAAATTATTATAAAAGACAAAAAAAAATCGTAGGCGAGATTCGAACCCGCGACCTCGGGCACTAGGAGCGAGCACGTTCACCCTCTTGTCAGTCCAAATGAAAAATTAAATAAAGACCAACGGATATTCCACAACAAAATTTGATCAAAAACATTGAATTTCTACATAGAATGGGGTCCACTTGAATTCAATTGAACATGTTGCATGATTGACCTTAGGGACTCGGCGCATAACCGGAAATATTACATGCATAACGATGCTGCATAACACTTAGCTGAAAAGAAATATACAGGAAGATATTATCCATGAATATTATTTCTGAGAATAGTCAACTATGAATGAATGTTTATCTACTACTGTCCTTCCGTACTAGAAAAATAATGCTGTGGTCCTAATAAGCTTCCGTAACGAAGCGATTGCAAAACAAAGTAATATGATGATGATGATGATGATGATGATGATGATGATGATGATGATGGATTGGATGGGTACCTAAAGATAGAAGAAGCAGGCCAAACACGATTTATTATCGTTTTTATCTCTTGAACCAATGGATAATATAATCATAAAGCATACGGGTTTGCCTTCTTCTTCGGTCAACTGCAGTGACGTAGCGCTAGGACAAAATTAAGTGGATGCTTTTTATAGTGCAAGGGATCAGCTTACCCTTTAGAGGCCCTCTGGATGTGGTAAGGCGGTGCTCAGGTGTGGGATAAGGGTTTGTGTCTCTGGAAACGAATTGTCATTACATTATTGTAACAACTTTAGAGAAAAATCATGCAAGAAGATACAGTACCATTGGTCTCGTCGGTTTATGTGTAGTCTTTTGTGTTTGATGTTTATACATGTCGTGTGTGAACATCGACGGCGGGTGCGGCTAGCCAACAGGGAATGCTTACTTCTTCCGGGCACCTGGTCCCACCTCTAGCTTGCTAGGGGTCCGTCGATGTTCCATTTGGTGCTCTATTGTGAGTGTTGTTGAGATTATCGTAAGGATCTTCTTTTACTCGTATGTCTCTTTTCCGTCTCATAGTATGCTCGTCTTTTGTGTTTTTGCATCGGGTGTTTCGATGTTTTGCTGTTGGTGCTGCTTTGCTGTTGGTGCTGCAACAGGGTCTTGTTGGAGATCTCCTCCCTTCTTTCATATTAGGCTTGTTTTTGAGATAAATCATATACACAATCTTAGTAGGTGTTATTTACTACAAAGCGGGGAAATTTCTCTTAAAATTCACCTTTTGACAACTTAAGGCAAAATGTAATGAATTTCGTGACAGATGTAGCTCATAATGAATCTGACTCGCATAACATTAAAATAAAAGTTTGTGTTTTCACTGCAGCACATCAAACAAGGGAGATAATTCGTCTTTTGAGGGTCGCATTTATTTAAGGTTAAGTACATGCCCAAATGTGAGAGAGATGTTATCGTCAGGTTTGACGGGATGTTGGTTTTCATTTGATACATAACAAAGAAGAATGTTACATAGTTTATATTTACACTTAATATAGTTTCGTTTTTTGTGATTTGTGCATAGTATTCTTATCCTTGGGCGTTTTAGCTGCACTTGCTAATTTTGTTCTGAAAGGTAAGAAGGAAAATGTAACGTGATTATTAACGTTACACCTTAATGCATCAATCATTCTTATGAGAATATTACTTTACGAATTGAGATTTTCGTTTAAACTGCGTCCATTTGCACTATTTAACGAATCCAGCATTGCTTTAAAGGAGGGAGCGGTAAGACTTTTCAAAATATGCGGTGAACATCTTTATTTTCAATCGAAAGGTCACAACCCGCCGTGCGTGTTTTTTTGACGTGCGTGTCTTGGAGAGGCTGCGGTCGCTACGTCATTCTGAAGATGTAGAAAAGCAAGTAGCAAGAGTACGGAAGGAGTGCGTCAACGCACCTCGCACGCACAGTTATATAAGCGGTTTTGAGTATTATAAGTTGCGCACATGCTTGAAGTACGTTGAGCGTACTAACAACGTGTGTGCAACTTGCTTGTAACGTAGATCTCCATACGTGTTCCATGTTATCGTAAGGGCGTTGCACTTACAGGTGCTTAAAAAAGGGCATGGACCACTCACTCCCTTACGCGATATGTGCGTTGCACGTACTTACAACGCACTTTTATCGTGCGTGTCATACTTCTTGGTACATCCATCGGTAGACCACGCGTGCACAGACAGGACGCAGCGAAAGTTCTGTATGCACTAAAACTACCACGTCATGTCTGCGTGCTCCCAAATACGTACGCAAACCGTCACTTACTGAAAACGCACAGACACCATATGGATTCCTAAAGTTTACCCACGTTTTGCACGTAGACAGCACGTGCTTGCACGTATGGCGGGTTTTGATCACGGCTTAAAATATGTAAGAGAAATAACAAAAATCCAAAGACAATGTTCATATGAGCTGTAGTTGCTTTATATTGCTTATGACGTTCGTTGCCAGCCACATTACTAAGTATTACGCGCGTACTTCCGTTTCCTATGCTTATGAACCAATGAAAGAAACGTTTGTAAACGTCTTAAGGTTAGCGTTGCGACTACAGGGAGATAACTCTATTCTCATATCACATAATATTTGAAACCGACATAAACGATACATGGTATTAGCTCAGATTGTCATATTATTTTAGAGAAAAATAATCCTTGAAAATTTCATTGCTGAATTGATATTTTTGGGAAAAATGCATATTTTTCATTGAAAAATTGCCGAAAATAGGAAAAAATTGTCATTTTCGCATGAGTTCTGAGACCAAAGATTCAAACATCAGAATGTTTCCTATCCATTATACTCTTTTAAAGTGAGATAATGAAAAATTCGAACTTCAAGTTAAACTCTATGTTTTTGGGTCAAAATGTTGATTTTTTTTGCATAAATTATTGTGCTATTTATAGAAACAGTCATTTTGCTAAAAAAAAAAAAACTAATTCGGGTACATATTGATTTGACTGCTTTAGGATAAAGCAATACCATAGATTTATATGTAGAAAAAGAATTGTGTAGCTGGCGATCTTCTAGCTATTAATAAAAATAATGAATGGTTGCCATGGCAACCAGCAACATAGTTTTTATAAGAAAATGCTCTCCTTAGAATTGATTATTTTATCAGAATTTCTCAAAATAGCCTTTAATTCATCCACAAGGTATAGGAATCTTGAAAAATAAGGATATATATAAATTTTAGAAATGTCATGCATTTCAGAGGTATGTAAAGTTATGATGTGGTATTCTCTAAAATGACAGAAATGTTAAAATAGGCCAAAAGTGGACGTTTATAGCCAAAATACGAGACGGGCAAATTTTGAAATTTTGGTCTGAATAGTTCGAAGAGATGTTCCTCTACATATGTATCTTTCCATTTTTCTTCTACCTCATTTCTATTACAAGTCGCCACCCTGACCTTAAATGCCTTACGTGCTCGCATCATTGCATCGATGATTTGATTGACCGATTTTGAAATAATAGACCGGAACTGGAATCTGACCCCTCCTCCTGATCCAGTACGATGGGATCGTGACGTCATTTGTGTGAGGTTCATTTTACTGGAATTACGTTTCATTTTGAGGTGCATGATAATGTGAATTTGTGCATCACATGATAAATCCTTGGAATTACATTGCTTCGTGACAGGGCACTATTGTTTTTTGCTTTACAGAGTTACTTCGCTTGGAGAGTAACGCGCTATAGGTGTCACCACTTCCTTCAGTGTAAAAATATGTGGATGCACTAAATCCATAAATGCCCGTTTGTGTGGGCACTATATACTCCATCATTGTGTTGCTTTTGGAAGGTAAACAGTGCCCTCGATGACGTTGAAAGGTGGGGGGGGGGGGGTCGGTTCGTGACCATTGCAATTTAGTTCAAATGTTGGACTGTTAAACTATTCAAATATTGTAAGTTTCATTTCCAGAGTCATACAAACTATATTCATATAAAGATTACATATCACTCGCGCTCATTGCAATTTTTACGAAAATTATGGAAAAATACAGTGTTAAATGCGTGAAGGAAAAGACGCTCAATCATAATTTGATTAGTTAATTTTCATTTTCTTTAGATAAATTCAAAAAAGGCCATTTTCCGTTTTGCTTTAATTATTAACTCCTAAACTTGCTCACCTTCGTAAGCAGATTTAACTTTTCGCAAATGAGTAATGAAATGCTACAAAGTCGCTATAATCTTATTTTAAAGGATTAAAACAGATTAGGAGACCGCACTGTAATCCGACTTGCTACATAAACTTACACTTTAAAGAATTAGAATTGACTCACTTATGTATACCGTGAGAAATTGATACAATTGAAGGGGATGCATGCCCCCCCCTTTCCTCTCCGTTGGTGAACGGACGAATGAATGAATGAATGAATGAATGAATGAATGAATGAATGGATCGATGATCGTATTTTTAAAATCGGTCAAATGCTGGACCAGACATTCCTTGTGATTGAAGGGGATATTTTAATGTCTGGTCATCACAATGAAAAAAATGGGGTCTAATGGACTCGTTTTGAAATTAAGTCCAATCACACACAATGACTCAATAGAATTAAATCCTCAATTAGCTTTCTTTCTATTCCTTGGCATTTCCCATTTACTTTCTAATTACCGCCTTGGCTGGGTGACCATATACCCGTTAAAACACAGGCCCCGTGGGCGTTTTCGTACTTGAACTGCCTTTTTGTCAGGGAATAATTAAATCATAAAAGCTTTTGATTCATCCATTCAGAGTAGCGATTTAATACTCAGATCAGTCAGTGAACAAAGGTCCGACTCTTTATATCTATATATAAGATATGGTCAGCGGTTGATTGTTGTAAAAAAGTGACATATAAGCGTAAACACTCGTCTACTTCAACTGAACCTTCGCCTTCAATATCTCACCTCCATAAAAGACAAAACTTTGACTTAGATATGATTTCTAATGATAGCAGTTTTGCATCGGACCACGCCCTAATGTCTCAAAACATGAACCATTCTGTCCAGGGCAAAGTAGCCTCCTTGAGTCAAAGTCTTAGTGGACACCCATCTATTCCTCCCATTCCGGCACCTGTTCTACCAGCGACATACCCAGGGGTAATGTACACTTCAACCCCCACCCAAGTACCGATAGATCAGACATCACGCATATCTGACAATGATATTTTACGCATCGCTCTCACAGTTAAAAACATGATGATTGATGAGGTAAAAAACCTAGTTGAAGCCAAAGTTGAGCCACTTATCCAATGCGTGCAGTCTCTATCTGATGAAAACAAGCAGCTCAAGCTCAAACTTGATGAGCTAGAAATGTATTCAAGGCGCAGTTGTGTGAGAATCTTTGGCGTAGATGAGTCTAAAACCGATACTGACGCAGTCGTAATGGAGATCGCAGAGAAACTCAAAGTTCCGCTGTCCAAAAACGAGTTGGCCGTGTCCCATCGTGTTGGCAAATCTACTACATCTAAGCCCAGACCTATCATAGCCCGAATAAATAACTACCACGCCCGACACAATCTCATAAAGGAAAGTAAAAACCTTCCAAAGGTTGGCATGACCGGTGTGTCCGTAAATCAGGAGTTAACGAAAACCAGGGCAAAACTTGCATTTGAGTGTAGAAAATTGGTCAAAGAAGGTCGAGCAAAATCCACTTTTGTCTGGGACGGCAAAATCTTCCTAATTGACCCAGGTGACAAGAAACATCTTATCCTCTGCTTAGAAGACCTTATCAAACTTCAGAAAGCGCTTGACCGAAATCCCTCGGAGTAAATAGCACGTGGCGCAGTGTTTACTAACAAATGTACGTCATCCGCGATTGGTTGTTGACTTGATCATGTGTCCTTGCGCAACCTCACAGATGTCACGTGATTTGCTTTGACCTACATCCTGTGTAGGTTTCATACGAAACGTATACTCAAGCTAACCAAGATGCTGTTCAGATTTCTTTTTGAAGTTGTATTCTAATTTGTTCGATGTTTCTTTCCTACTCTTGTATATACATACCTTTAGAACATATAATGTGACCTATATTTTTTCATAGATACCCTCATTATGTAAAAAATTTGTTTCGAAGTCCAAACATTTGATAAAAAAAAAAATCCATCGTATTTTTTCTGAATGAAATTTGATTACACAGTTTAGAACTAAAGTTCATACTGCATTACTAAACCGTGATCCTATAAACAAAGGACTAATCGATACACTCAGTTCTTTTAAACGAAATAGAAGAAAGAAAATCAATCATATCAGTATCCACTCTGAATGGTTATCTCATCACATTTGATTCTCTATATGTATTTTCATGACTTTATATGTTCGTGTTTCACACTCTTTCGTATTGTACATATTTTTGAATTTTGTTTTGTTCATTTTGATTTTTCATTGTTTAGCTTAGTTCACCATACCCTTCCCGTGGTTCTTGATTCTCCATTGTTTCTTCATTATGTTCATTTAGACCCATTCCTGACTCTATCATTTGACATAAAGGATACTTCTATCACATAATGAATATTTCAGTATCACAGTATAGAGTCAGGATTGGAATATATAATAATAGACTACGTTATGTTGTGACATCATCAATAGTAGACTTATCATGTATATTTACTATAGCTATATATATTATATTGGTAACATTTCTACTCCTATATCTGATTATATGTGGTGACATAGAAAGTAACCCGGGTCCGCATAATACTAGTAATTCTATTGATCTCACTGATTCGTCATATGATTCACTGAAAAGTGCATTTGAAGAAAAGTTTTCCTCTTGTCTATCCATTGTACATTTGAACATTCAAAGTATTCGCCCAAAACTTGATGTAATCTGTGGAAATTTAAAAGATTTTGATATCATGTGTTTCACCGAAAGTTGGCTTGATTCAAGTATAAACGACAGTGCCATAAACATTGAAAATTTTAACGCATACAGAAACGATAGAATTGACAGGATGGGGGGTGGGGTAATAGTCTATTGCAAGAATTATATTTACAGCCTTAGAAGAAACGATTTGGAAATTCCCGGGACCGAATGTATTTGGATAGAAATAGTAGAAAACAAAACTAAATATCTGATTGGTACGTTTTACAGGCCTCCAAATAGTAATAGAAATGTATGGGAATTAATAGAAGAGTCCATAGAATTAGCTGTAGAGACAAGGATAAAAAATATAATTATAATGGGGGATTTTAATGAAAATCAATTTAATACAGGAGATAACAATATTAAAACAATATGTCAAAATTATGATCTTAAACAAATGATATCAGAGGCAACTTCAATCACTGAAAATTCTGAAACTCTTATTGATCTCTTAATAACAAATAACCCTCAAATCATCGCATACAGTAATGTTTGGGAACCATTTCTGGATGTTAATACACGATATCATCGTCCTATTGTAGCCCTAATAAACTCTAAAAAATCACACAAAAATGGACTCATTAAAAGAAAAATATGGTTATATAATCAGGGAAATTACCAAAAACTTCGCACTGATATAGTATCAACAGATTGGGACTCAATTCTGGATCCATCTGATAATATTGATAACATAGTAAACATTTTCACTGAAAAACTTAACCAAATAGCTAATGAATCCATACCTAATAAAATAATAAACGTAAGAAATAAAGACCTTCCGTGGATAAATAGTGAAATCAGGAAATTGATTAGGCAAAGAAATAGGATAAGAAGAAAAGCTAAAAAATACAAAACACAGTATTTATGGACAAAATTTAAAAACATAAGAAACAGAGTCGTTGATCAACTAAGAAATGCTAAAAAAATATATAACGAAAATTTATGCAAAAAGATTAACGAGCATAAGTTTGGTAGCAGGGATTGGTGGAAGTTGTCGAAAAATGTATCAAATATATTAAATAAATCGCATGACATACCAATCCTGGTTACAGACTCTAACGAAATAGTGAATGACGATAATCAAAAGGCCAATCTTCTTAACACATATTTCTCTCTTCAATCATGTGTTAATGATTCATCTGCCACCCTCCCCACAATAAATTATAACAATTCTACCCAAAATAAACCTAACTTAAACAATATTATTATTACCAAAACTGATGTTCAAGATATTTTAGAACTTTTAGATACAAGTAAAGCTGTAGGAAATGACCAAATCAGTCCTAGATTATTAAAAGAGGTAGCCAAAGAAATATCACCAGTTTTGTGTAAAATATTCAATTTGTCATTACAAACAAATAAATATCCAAGTCAATGGAAAATTTCCAACGTAGTCCCCATTTATAAAAAAGATGATCCGAAAAAAGTATGTAACTATCGTCCCATTGCATTATTATCGATAATAAGTAAGGTGTTCGAGAAATGTATCTTTAAGTATATCTACAACTTCATCTCCGACAATCAGTTACTATCTCCACATCAATCTGGATTTCGAAAAGGCGATTCCTCAATAAATCAACTACTTTATCTTTCAAATGAATTTTCGCGCGCTTTAGATCAGGGTTTGGAAATAAGGGTGGTATTTTTCGATATAAGTAAAGCATTTGA
This sequence comes from Pinctada fucata, assembly GCA_028142955.1. NCBI lineage: Eukaryota > Metazoa > Mollusca > Bivalvia > Pterioida > Pteriidae > Pinctada > Pinctada fucata. Next base: position 31,828,760 of record AP027113.1, on the reverse strand, counting down.
TAGAGTTTGGCATCGGGGTCTTCTTTTCAAAATTAAACAGATGGGAATTGACGGAAATCTTCTTCTTTGGGTTAAAGATTATCTTTCAAACCGGAAACAAAAAGTAGTTTTAAATGGTAAGGAATCTACTCTACTCTATCTTCATGCAGGGGTCCCCCAAGGGTCAATCTTAGGGCCACTATTCTTCCTAATCTTCATTAATGACATTGTGAATGAGATAGGCAGTACAATCAAGCTATTTGCAGATGATACTTCTTTATACGTTATCGTACAAAATCCAACTGTTTCGGCAATTACCTTGAATGAAAATCTTGAAAAGGTGAAACTTTGGTCCCAAACATGGCTAGTAAAATTTAATCCCCAAAAAACAGAAACCTTGCTAATTACCAGGAAAAGTAACCAAACTCCCCACCCACCTTTATACTTTGATGACGTTCCTGTAAAAGAGGTCAACAATCACAAACATTTAGGCATCATATTCAATAATCTCTGTCATTGGGGAGACCATATAAACTCGATCGCGGAAAAGGCATATAAACGTTTAAACATTCTTAGATCACTAAAATACGACCTTGACAGACAGACTCTACAGACAATGTATTTTTCATTTATCCGACCGATTTTGGAATATGGAGATATAATATATGATAACTGTCCCCAATACTGTTCAGAAAAACTAGAAAAAATCAATATAGAAGCTGCCAGAATTGTTACGGGTGCCACGAAATTAGTCAGCATAAATTTACTTTTTAATGAATGTGGATGGGAAACATTGAAAACCAGAAGAAATAACCATAAATTATTACAGTTCTTTAAAATGAAAAACGGCCTAGCTCCTAATTATCTTTGTGAACTTCTCCCCCCTACACATAATCAATTACATTCATATAATACTCGCAATTCACAAAACCAAGTTACCATGCAAAGTCGTACTACTTACCATCATAACAGTTTTCTCCCCTCCTCAATCAGGCTTTGGAACGAACTCCCAATTAATGTAAGAGAATTAAACACTATACAGTCTTTTAAAAATGCACTTTCATCACTTAATGACAGTCCAGAAATCCCAAAATATTATATTAACTCTCACTCTCGGCGTGGTCAAGTACTGCATGCTCGTTTAAGAATGAGATGCAGTGGTCTAAAACAACACCTATACCTCCGTAATATTGAGTCCAACCCATATTGTACTTGTGGCAAAATTGAATCGTCTGCTCACTTCCTATTAGAATGTAAAAACTACACAAACATTCGATCCGAGATGATTAATTCTATTGAAATTCCAGTTTCTGCCACTTTACTACTGTTTGGTGATACTTCCAAACCAGATTTACTAAATAAACATATCTTTGCTTCTGTTGAAAAATTTATATTAAAGTCCAAAAGGTTTATGTAAACGATACTAATGTTAACAAGATGTTCTACCATATTATTTCTACCTACTCATGTATTGCATATATTTATTCATAGCATTGTTTCAACATACAAGTCTTTATTGTATTTTTAACGACCTTGGAAGGGTAAAATATTTATAAATAAGATATCTTATATTTGTATAATTATATGCTTGCTTTTCTCTCTCTCCTTTTCTTTTTTCCTTTGTAAATTTATTCATACTCGACTACTTGTAATGTCTCATTTTTTTTTCTATAACCTTTCGTATACCTTCGTTAATCTTTATTTGTTTTTCCTATTTTTACTACAATTTCTTCTACAATTTTGCATAATATTATCTAATTTCAAACGAACATATTACAAGGTTGACTTTGATGTTTATTATATATTATATATTGGAGAGGAATTTGAATAAGCCATAGGCTTTTTTTCCAATCCTTAATTTAATATTTATAATTGTCTACCAATGTATTGAGTTTGTATCTCGAAATAAATATGTTTAAACTAAACAATGAAAAAAATGGGGTCTAATGGACTCGTTTTGAAATTAAGTCCAATCACACACAATGACTCAATAGAATTAAATCCTCAATTAGCTTTCTTTCTATTCCTTGGCATTTCCCATTTACTTTCTAATTACCGCCTTGGCTGGGTGACCATATACCCGTTAAAACACAGGCCCCGTGGGCGTTTTCGTACTTGAACTGCCTTTTTGTCAGGGAATAATTAAATCATAAAAGCTTTTGATTCATCCATTCAGAGTAGCGATTTAATACTCAGATCAGTCAGTGAACAAAGGTCCGACTCTTTATATCTATATATAAGATATGGTCAGCGGTTGATTGTTGTAAAATTGCTCAAATTTTGATATACGAAGGAGAAGATTTTACGTATTTTCTATATCCAAAGATGTTCTGAGATTTCTTGATCTGTCAATTCGGTATGTATAATTCAGTTTAAGTTTTCAGGACTTTAATATAGTAAATTCGTGATATTTCTTCACAGCATTTCATTAAAAATGTGTTAGACAGTTTGAAGCGATATTTTTTCAGAAAAAAATGCATCATCGCCAGTCCAGAAAGTTGGATTTTAAAAGATAATTTTAAAATGCACCGACAATTCTCCACGTTTTCTATGAAAACTGTTGCTTTTGATATTGGTTCTGATCTTCTATGGTTTTTGTTTGCGATAATTTGAATAGCAATACTATCAAACAGACGTAAGCCATCAGACAGTGACCGCTTACACGTACATACTTCCGTCCATCCGTTCGTATGTCCTGCAAAACGGTGTTGATGTCAAGATCATATTTATTTAAAAAAAAATGGTTAAATATGTTTCACACTGAAATGGTTAAATATGTTTCACACTGACCAGGGAATTTAACATTTAACTTCCTTATTCGTAATTAATGAACATGCACTGTATAAAATAAATTTCATTTCAGCAAGGACTGTTGTGGACAATGGCCAGAAGCTATCAGGGGTTACCCATCCATTGCAAAGAAAACCCCGGAGTATACCGGATTTGTGGCCCCTGGGTGTGTGTGGCTCGAAATGAAACATGTCGTACGTTATATCATATTATCGTAATATTATAGATTTTTGTTGTCTTATATTATAAAGTTTACAAATATTATACTGATATCACGTTTTCGGAAGTACATGTATATTGATAACATTCTCAACTTCCGCTTCGAAGAAGCAAATAATCCGATGTTGACCGAAGTTCAGACTTTCGACCAATCGCACATTCTCGGACCTTTTCCGGAGGATAAAAAAATATTCCGGGTGTGCGACGGAAATGACCGAGAAAGTGCGATTGTTTCTGTGATTACAACGTTTCTTTCCAGCATGTCCAGTAGATGAATTTCTGTGCACAAGTAATGAGTGTATCTCCCAGCGCCGGTTATGTGACGGTACGTCAGACTGCCGGAGCGGAGAGGATGAAGACATGTGCTCAGATGACGGTATGTTACGTATACTTTGAACGTTATACTAATGTTACAACGATTTTTTTTTCCAAATATGTAGGAAAAGAAAATAAAGCACAACTCATGAAATTGGTCTAAACATATATTTCAAGTTTCAATCATTCCAAGTCTTTATACGTACGTCACAATGGCTTTTCCAATGAACAAGAGGGGCTGTCAGTTGCTAGAAAAATTGAAAAAAAAATTCAATACGCATACTATTTCCAGAACTTTAGCTTCAGATATACCACAACAAAACTAAAATTTAAAAAATCGATCATACATGATTTTTAAACTTAAATACATGTAATAGTTTTTCCAGATAAAAATGGGTAGTTTTTTTAATTTAAACTTATTTTATTGCATAATAGCAAAAGGATTGGAAACAAGTTCTCACAACTTACTAGTCCCTCGCCAAAAAATTGATACAAATGTATCTCAGCGTCAGTTATAAAACACATGTCGGAAACCCACGACCCTTCTCCACTTCGCTAAGTTTCCGACGATGACATCAGCAGGATGGAATTTTACATAAACATTTATTTTGTATCTTTCCATATTGTAGGTCCAGCAATGACCGTGTCTGGTGTCCCTCTGTCTGTCTTTATTGGTGCTGTTGTATCTTGCCTCGTCGTCATACTGTTTCTGTCCGCATGTCTGTTTTACGTCGCCAAACGATACATTAAACATAGATCACAACACTCTAATCTTTCAAGTAAGTATGCATTACCTTCAAAAGACAGCAAGTGTGATCGGCGAAAATTTATGAATTATTTTCTTAATAAATTCTAATCATAAAATTATGTTGACGATGTTCGATTCAAACAGCTCTCACATTAAATCTCTTACAGCTTATAATTACACGAAATGATAATAATCTTTTATACTTTCTGTATGAATTTGAAAGTCGTGTAGAAAAATTAACCCAAATAGAAATTATGGCACGAAATACGAAGTGATCTTTATATGAATTTCAACAAGAAAAGAGATACAGCTCTCTGGCGTATTTTTACATCATAATGTTTTGAGTATATGACTATAATGAATGACCGTTAAAAAAAATTCTTGTTATTTTGCATCAGGTAAGGAAGCGCTACAATCAGACTGCGGTTATGACGTCATTGCTGCCAAGAAAACCGAGGGACAAATCGAGATGAAATCACGTCCTACGTCACATATTGTAGGTCTCTCTAAATATAACCTAGGATACGAGTTGGTATCCCAGGATACTCTGTGTAACTTTGGGGAGGAATTACTTTGCACCTCCACCCCACGACAGGGAGTCCGAGGGATCGCCCAGATTACCACGCCCGATACGTGCAGAGCCTTATTTATAAATGAACAAAATAACAATGATTGTAAGCGTCTTAAGGAGACTCAATATGATCATTGTCCTAGTCATGTGAATAGACACGAGAGGGAGCCACTGACAGGAAGCGACGTCATACTACACCATAAAAGGATATCAGCAATAAAAGATAGCGGTTTCCATAGTGACGGTTGTGAACAACGTGCTATAGGAGACGGTTCTGGCGGATTGAATATGTCGTTGTTCGAATCTATTACGTAAACCAGGATTTCGAGGAATGACAATTACGGCGATATCAATCAAAACCATGGTTCTGGTCGTTTCTCTCTTGGATGTTCTAATGCTCCAATGCGAACACAGCGTCTATCCACACCAAGGCTTGAATAGACTGGTAAACGCACTGGAAAAAAGGGGTGTGTCCAACAGATTCCATAAGTGAAAAATGGAGATGGATTGTGAATTCTTGAAAGTGTCAACTTTCCAACGAAAGATTTTTCAAACTCTTGCAATATACTATTTTGTACTTTTTCAACATAAATAATATTAATACCATAAATGTACCTGGTTTTTATTATGATTTCACACTATGATGATGATTATTTATTTGCTTGAACAAGTCTATTTGCCGTATACAATACAAGAAAAAAAAAAGAAAAGAAACAGTTAGTAAACATGATTTCATCATTATATTATTACGAGGGCTGATTGATATATTGCGAGCCTCGTATTGAAGGATATACGCAGGGATGTTTTTTAAAGTCCTGCTATTCTCTGACTATATATGGCCATGTACCCAAGGACTGGCCTCATTTCGTCAATTCAAATCGACGAGTTTACTCTAAAGTAAACAAGACAATTTGCATTTGAAAAAAATGGATAAAATCAGTGAAAGAGCAGTGATTCAATATATACATTAAGGATATCCATATTGTTATGGTAAGATGCCCTTCATATGATACAGTGAATAAAAATCTCATTTGCTGAAAAACAATGAGATTTTCTCGATTTCAATGAGATTTTGAATTTATTTGTTCGAAAAAATTGTGAAAAAAAATAATAAAACTTCGGCTTCTCTTAATTTCTGTGAACATCTGGCAACACATTATTTGAATGTGAGAATTGCCCTGGACTTTTTCTTTTTCCTTGTTTGAATGACAATTTAAATGATAAATGCGGTTAAATGAAATTTAAAATTCTTTGTCTCTTAGACACCGCCGCATGCTATAAGTCGCCGAAGAGACGTATTTCACAACTTAAGAAAAACAATATCCGCCATGTTTCATTTCCACTCGCTGATTTAATATGAAGTATTTATCCATCTATTGGAAATTACAGTGTCTTGTGAATGTCCTTTTAGAAATCATCGGTTCCAATGGAACACATTAAAAGTATTTCAGCGCGCTGTGACAAGTCATTTTACGGTAACATTTAAGTAAATCTGCGAGTACAGGGTGTACTGTAGAGACTTTATTTACACATTGAATTGTATAGCTATTGTTCATGTTGAAGGTTCCAAGGACTTGTAAACTGTTAATAAGTTCTTGAAGATACTTATATAATAAGTGTCTTATTTTGTGTGTTTATGCAGAAATAAATTACAATGGCTGATGCATTTATTTTGATATAATGCGCGTTAGCGCATTTTATCAAATAAATGCATCAGCCATTGTAATTTATTTCTGCATAAACACAAAATTAGACACTTATTCTATATATATGCGCTTTCAAAGCCAAAAATAAAACAAAGAAAGCTCCCAATTCTATTTTTAAAGCGAATCCGTCCACCAATGTGGAGGGCTGGAGGGGAGTTAAATTCAGAAAGAAACAGCGGGAGTGTCCCCATGGCAACGTCACGCTTATTCAGTATGACTGAAATGTCATAAATTGATGCATTGTGATATATGAAGTATTACAAATTAGAAATTTAACAATGAAATAATGACCAAATATGACCAAACTAGCTATTTATTACTCTCTTGATGTTGACTGTTTGGAACTAATTTTGTTTGCGGAATGTATTCCCATTTCTGTTATCCGTTTGAGTCAGTTGCAGCGCGGTGAAATCATGAAATGTTGACAGCGTTAGTTTATGGATTTTTCTCGTAACCGTGTACTGTTTATGTGTGGTCTTTTTTCAAATTATCACAAACAACGCTGAATGTGACAAGAAATCTTCATTCAAAATATTCCGTTGAGTGTAGGATGTGACATCAATCGACAGAGAGCTATTGTAGCTGCGCCTGCCTCTGTCGCTTGTTGTTGATGTCACATTCTGTGATCGTCAAGACACAGTTGCTGAAAGAGGTAAGGACTTAGTGGGGATGATTCTAGTATTGAATTCGTCTTTTTATATTATGTTATTCCTACTTTCTACATTGCATAGGAAAGGATTTTAAACTTGTTGATATTCAATTCAAATTCATCCGCTATGTCGGGCGTTATGACGTCACACTGTCATTTATACGGAAATAAATAACAATCGTCCTGAAAGCTTTATCTCAGGCAATTACAATGGCAGTGCATATATTTAGTTATAAACTGCTTAGTACTGCATACTGGTCATGTTTCGACAACAAATACATGTAAAAAGCCGGTCTACTCGCGTGCGCAATACAACTTGTAAACTTTTGATGAAAAGTGTTTGTATACTATTATACTTTTCTTTTCCAGTCTTTTTCTATACAAAAAATGCAATGATCGTTGTGCGATATAAGTCCCCTACCGGCGGCATAAATTTATGACTTGCATCTCTGTTCATCAGTTCATCATCTGCAACAACAGCCAAGAAAAGTCTGGGAAACTGAATTCACGAAATTTGCTAAGTCCAAGGGCCATAAGTCTTGTGAAAATTAGTCAATCTAAATTAAACTCAAATCTGCATCACACTATAATGTATTCAGATACAAAAAATCAGTTCATTATCTGCAATAACAGGCATGAAAAAGTCCGGAAAACCGCAAATTTCATGAAATTTGCTAAGTCCAAGGGCCATAACTCTTGTAAAAATAGGCCAATGGAAACCAAACTCAAACTTGGTCTGTATCACACTGAGATGTATTCATTTACCAAAAATCTGTGCATTATTTGCAATAGAACCGAAGAAAAGTCAAGAAAGTGAAATTTTTCATAAAATTTGCGAAGTCCAAGGGCCATAACTCTTGTAAAAATTGGTGAAGTATCCCATCAAGATGTATCCACATTCCAAAAATGAGTTCAATTTATGCAACAACAGCGGAAAAAATCCGGAAAACTGAAATTTTCATAAAATTTGCTAAGTCCAAGGGCCATAACTCTTGTAAAATTAGGTCAATCGAAAGCAAACTCAAACTTGATCTGTATCACATTGAGATATATCCACATACATAAAATGAGTTCAATATATGCAACAACAGCGGAAAAAAGTCCGGAAAACTGAAATTTTCATAAAATTTGCTAAATCCAAGGGCCATAACTCTTGTAAAATTAGGTCAATCGAAAGCAAACTCAAACTTGATCTGTATCACAATGAGATATATCCACATACCAAAAATGAATTCAATATATGCAACAACAGCGAAAAAAAGTCCGGAAAACTGAAAATGGGACAGACGGACGGACAGACCGAGAGGAAACTAAGAGTCCCCTTCGGCGTTGCCGGTAGGGGACTAAAAAGTGGGTGGCAGAATTTAAACGTGCCAGACAGAGCCTTGAGGATGACCCCTGTCCTGGAAGGCTTGTCACTATTGCAACACCAGAAATGATTAATAAAGTCCATAATATTATATTATTATGATTGACAGACGAGTTACAGAAAGATATATAGCCATTACATGCAGTTGGCATTTCACAGGAAAGAGTACATTCCATTCTGACTGAAGATCTTGAAATGAGAAAGCTTTCGGCCCGTTGGGTACCAAGACTTTTGACAGTTTATCAGAAGCACGTCAGGCGCTTTTTATCGCGTGCCTATCTTAACCTTTTTTAGGGAGATCCTGTCAATTTTTTTTCAAAGATGAAACATGGGTACATCATTACCCCTGAGACCAAACAACAGTCGAAATAGTGGAAGCACCCTGGCTCACCCCGGCCAAAGAAGACAAAGAATGTTCCTTCAGCTGGGCAGGTTATGGCCTCGGTTTTCTGGGATACAGAAGGTATTCTGCCGATAGATTATCTCCAAAAAGGACAAATAATCTATGCCTTCCCTGTTGTTTGTTGTATCCATGTGGTTGTGCTCCGCTGTGGTCATTGCATGCTGGTCTTGATGGAGATCTTTTTCCATATACCATACACTGCCATCTATAAAATGATTATACAAACAATAACATCATTCTATATTCTTTATAGCGTTATCCTATTTTTTTTTCCATTCTGAACTTGCGAGATTCATAATAATTGGCTTCAAATAATTAAATTATGAAATATGATAACGAAAATGCATATGGAAACTTTTTTATAAGCACAATTTTCTTTCAAAAATTGTCATTTTTTTTATAGAAAAAGACCAAAATTATACAAAATATATATATTTGGGTCAAGTCTGTTACAAATGATTTCCATAATGTTCATCTTCAGAATTATATGTACATTTATAGTTTCGAAACTGTTTAAATTTTTTTAACAGCGACATGAATTGGAATTCTGGATGGCAGTGTATATAACATTGATTCCACATTATTTTTATCAAGCAGAGGTAATCTTACCTGTAAGAGCAATAGTCATTGCGGGGAGTCCATGGGTGCCAACAAAACTTATCAGATAACAAGAGCCTATCTTCAAATCATATGTTCTTACGTCGCAGTTTGCTTATCATAATCGGACACTGCTGTCTTCTGATATTTTCGCAAATTCAGCGTCAATAACGTTCATCGATCCCCGACATGGTGAAATCCTTGACGGAAGGAGATAATGCGCTTGCGTGGAAGTTGGAAAAACGCACACATAGACTTCTTGTATAAAAAATAGCAATCCAAGGAATGCTTGTGTCGCCTGCGAAGCAGTTTGATTATAATTCTAGAAAGTGGATCAAAATTATTGGTATCAGTAGAAAAGTCTTTTCAAATGAAATTCATTTTAAATATCAGACTGAGACCACTTAATTACAAATTAAAAGATGTGGTGATTCTCAAATTTTCAGAAAAGAGTGTCAATCATCTAGGTCAAGGTCAATACGTAAAAATTGGTAAGAAAAAGGTCTCATCATAAGAAATATTAAAGACCTATCACCTACCAATTAAAAGATATATACAACCTTAGAAAAGTAGGTCAAATATCTAGGTCAAGGTCAAAAGGTAAAAAATTATGGTATGTGTAGAATGGCATTGTTAAAAGGAAAATACATGTGAAATATCAAAGCCCTATCACCTACCAATCAAAAGATATAGCCAATATTACTTTTCTTGAAAAGTAGATCAAATATCTAGATTAAGTTCAAAAGGTCAAATATTATGGTCTGTGTAGAAAGTTCTTGTCACAAGGAATACTCATGTGAAATACCAAAGCCCTATCACTTACCAATCAAAAGATATATCCATTCTTAATTTTTTTGAAAAGTAGGTCAAATATGTAGGTCAAGGTCAATAGGTCAAAAACCATGGTATGTGTAGGAAGGTCTTGTCACAAGGAATACACATGTGAAATATCAAAGCCCTATCACTTACCAATCAAAAGATATAGCGAATCTTATCTTTTTTTTCAAAAGTAGGTCAAATATCTAGGTCAAGGTCACAAGGTCAAAAATTATGGTATGTGTAGAAAGGTCTTGCCACAAGGATTGCACAAATGAAATATCAAAGTCCTAACACTTACCAATCAAAAGATATATCCATTCTTATTTTTTTTGAAAAGTAGGTCAAATTTCTAGGTCAAGGTCACTAGGTCAAAAATTATGGTATGTGTAAGAAGGTCTTGACACAAGGAATACACATGTGAAATATCAAAGCCCTATCACTTACCAATCAAAAGTTATGGGCTGTGACACCCAAAGTGTGACAGACAGACAGACTGACTGACGGACGGACGGACGGACGGACAACGGACAAAGTGATCCCTAAGTGTCGCTATGCTTCGCAGGCGACACAAAAATGAGTGTTTTATCAACTTGTAATATCTCGCACACATCCTATTACAAGAATCAAGGTTTCTGTTAAATTGCCCTTTTCTTAAGGCATAAAAAGGGAAAACAACACGAATTCAAACTTTTAAGGATACGTTAAAATTGTGTAAGTTGGAGATCATTCCAGGGCCTTTCAGGCATAGCGAAATTTTGATGGCCCGAGAGAGAATTTCGCTATGTATGAAACATCCTGTAGACTACTGTGGATAACATTATCTAGAATGGGACAATACCACTAGATACTGAACAACTTCTGGCTAATTTCGACTTATTAAATACAGTGTTTCTAGAAAAATTAGCTGCTGCCCTTGTGCCTCGCTCAGGAAACTGGAAAAAATGCCATTTTTGGTTCCTTTACCATAAAGATTGATACCGTTAGAAATATCTCGCTCCGAGGTAACTTGTGATATAAGGTAAGGCACGGTCCATTTGATATTCTGGGGGGGGGGGGGGGGGGGGGGGGGGGGGGCTTGGGTTTTTTGTCGGAGCAAGATTATTTTTTTCGCCCCGGACCGAGGCAAAATTATTTTTTTCTTGCAAAGCTGGAGCAAGGAAATTTTTTTTATAACAATTGATGTGAATATTAAGAATGTTTGTGTTTTTTCAGCAGAAATTCTTTATTTTTACTTAAAATTGACTCCAAACATAATTTTCATGTAAAACTTGTTTTGACTTCTAAACTGAGAGAGATGAAAGATTTTTACAATATGTGATATATAATTTTTAGTAAACAAAATGTATATAAGGTCATGTAACATGTAAGAGGGCCTGGTACAAGTATTTACATGTAGAAATGAAAACTAGTTTAAAACTTATTTAAATTCTCCTTCCAAGCTTGTATATAAAATTAGACAGTATGGTGATACATGTATCTATTAATAGTAATGAGTTATAGATCTATTGATAATGTATTTAAGCATTTGAATTGTCTCAGTCACATGCATTCTTTTTTATATATTTCAAATATGAACTTGCCATTACAGGAGAAAACTATGGCGAGCGAAGCGAGCGAAAATTTTTTTATAGGAAGTAAAAATTGCGGCGAGCGAAGCGAGCCGAAAAATTTTCAGGAATTTTAAGCGAATTTTATGGTTATTATTCAAATTCAGATTACTTGTAAGAGCAAGATTATTTTTTTTCCGTCACACCATAAGCAAATTAATTTTTTTCATCAAAATTCAGAGCAAAATTATTTTTTTCGAAAAAAACCCAAGCCCCCCCCAGAATATCAAATGGACCGTGCCTAATGGTTCGTGGGTGCAAAGGAATCAAATTTTACAAACGAAATTTTTTTTATGAATTTCCTAACCTAATTTCCCCGTGACGCCGTCAAACTTTCCATAGACTCAATGTAAAACGATAGCAAATAAAAAACACAAACACTCAAATACACACATTTTCGGCCACTTGGCCTTTATCAAGTGTAAAAAAACGACGATTTTTACACTTGATAAAGGCCAAGTGGCCGAAAATTTGTGTATTTGAGTGTTTGTGTTTTTATTTGTTATCATCCCTTCCCTCTGGAAGAAATATTTCAATCTAAAACGATAGCCACGTCACGCTAAAAAGTCCCCATCTTTAAAAGATTTGTCTATATATATATCTTCTGATAACTTCCTAAATCTACGACCAAAAAACTTACGACTTGGCGAGATCTATCTAATGGTAAAATTTTCATTTGAAGTTTTTCATGAGAAGAAAAAGATTCAAATTGCGTTGGAATTCCAGTTTCCGAAGTGAGGATTTCGGAACTTCATGGCCTTATTCTTATACCTTCAACGAAGGATGACGCTACCAAAAGTATCTTTTGTGACGTCATAATAGAGATAGAAGTCTATGACGTTCCTCAGCAACAAATTAGTAACGCATTCAGCAGTATCAAGTGAGGTTTGTGTGAATTTTCTTTTTTCAATGTCTTGAAATGCTCTTATATTTTACCTTGGTTTACCTCAGCGTCTCTAGATCCATCTCGATACACCGGTCTGTTCCTGTGTCCCGTTTCACACTTTTTTAAAGGAAAATTTTCAGGATTTTTCGCAAATTTCATCATTAAATGAAAGCTTAAAATGTTTTTCAATTTAGATTATATTTTGCTATCTAATATCATTTTTACATCCTAAATATAAATTCAGAAGCAAAACATTGCTTAAAAAGAAGTATACTAAGCGATCAAAAGTTACGTTACGAACATGCCTATTTTTTTAAAGTATTTTTGTGAAACGGGCTGCTGGGAGTTTCATGTGTCGACTACTTTAATTTGTATGAAACTTTTACGGACATTAGTTTTACTGTTTTTTTTTTTATCATTATTTTCTTTTTGATGATTATGTGTGGTATTTGATAGGAAGAGTTTCCCATCTCCTTCAAATTCATTCATCAACGCAAAAAATTGCAATAGCGAATTCAGGTACATTAATGTCTATTACAATAAAACTTCTTCTAGTAATAAATATACTAGAGGAAAACGTAATTTAAACTTTCTGATCTAAAACAGATTTGTTACAGTATTGTATGTTTAGAAGATTGCTCATTTTTGCCCCATATCGTGCAGATATTTACTACTCGTGAACCTAAGTGTATTCCACACCCCCCCCCCCCCCCCCCCCCCCCCCCCCCCCTTTCTCTTAAGGAAATTTGTTCTTAGCAATTAAATTCATATTAAATACTGATACATTAATGACATTAATATTATAAATTGTTCAGATAAGCACGATCTATCCTTGTGAACCAGAGGTGAAAGGTACCACTGAAAGCATACACTCTGTGCTTAATAATTAGATCTCATGTTGTCTTCTGCCGACGATGGTCAGCTAACTACTTCTGAAAAAAATCCGAAAAATAGTTTTTTGAACCTTTCTGCACGTCTTAGGTTATGGGTGTTTCTAACAAGCAGGAGATATTTACTCT